>JXSR01S063668.1:60074-71144 GCA_000969725.1 Ophiothrix spiculata
TTTATCATACTTCAGTCAGGCAGTGGATTGTACTACCCGTAAGAGGACCGATATAATTTCAAAAGTCAGAATGAATGAAATATGTCATTTTTTTATTCCCCTTTGTTTGTTCAGCTAAAACTCGATTTTTGTTTTACTCCAGTATAATTCACCACTGTTTGATGGGTTCATTTATTAATTTTTGACAAAAATGCACTCTCACAATAAATGCAGGCCTTTGAATGCGTTTAATTCAGTCCTGGAATTATGTATGAACTGTTATATTGTTTCCATAATTGTTAGCCTATATTTTAAAATATCATTATTGGTGGCGCTATTCATTTTTTGAATTGTTTTGAATTGAATTTTGTGATAGTGGCGCCAAGGAGAATTTGAATATGACGTCACCCCTCTTTTTTCATAAGCGAAGAATTTGTTGTAATGACGGTATTTTGTGCCATAAAACGACTTTTACCCTACTATGTTTTTCTCTTAATACCCTTTCTTTATTTGTTTTTTCTCTATTTCGTATTGTTTCCCCTTTTCCATACTTTATTCTTGTATATACTTTATTGATTGCAAATGCACAAGTCTATCGCACGGACACAGTAAGAAAGGTGTGCGACCTTGCGAACTGATTATGAGTAAACACTCTTTCGTAAGGCCACCGCAAGACGTTCGTACGAAAGTTTACGAAGTAATCAAATAAACATTCTTAATCGTTCCTACGAACGCCGTACGAGCACCATAAGACTATTGGGGCCATAGCTTAAGACTATGGTCACAATACGTCGTAGAAACAGTTACGAGCAGGGTTTAGTCCGTTTAGAAGGATTAAGGACAACGAGCAAAGCAAACAGCAAGGGCGTCACATGGTCCTTATCTATAGGCACACTAAACACTGCTCGTAACTGTTCGTACGACGTATTGTGACCATAGTCTAAAATAACGTTCTGGGCAGTGAAGTGAGACGAGATGGAGAATTAGAAACACTGATTCTAGTTTGACATTATCAACAATTATTATGAAGTCATGAAGTCAGGCTTTGTGCAACTAATTGAGGTATAGTAAATGGGTGGAGGCGTTACAGTTTTGGGTAAAAACCAGGAGTACTTTTACCATAATTTCAGATAGGAGTGGTCAATTGATTTGGTTTATGAATCATAACCTTGACAATTAATCAAGCTATAAGTCCCCATTGTGTTATCTTCAATTATTCTTTACTTTTTGAAATAATCGCATTCGAATGGTTGGGGTTGGGGTGTAAGGATGCAACAGTGCGGATGCAACCTAGCAAGTACGTATGCATTACCAATACATTGAAGCTGATTGAATTGACTATACGGTGCATTATAAGCATTGGCTATTACCTGTCTTTGTATCTACTAAAGGGTTATTATTTATGAACAAATGAAAAAATCACTGATTATGAAAAGAAATTGTGGATGATTATGAAAGGCAGTAGTTCGATTTCTTTATCTGACATACACGGCACACCCGACCAAAGTCAATTATGAATAAAGGCCCTTAGAAAAACAATGTATAAATATGTACAAATTCTGCAATATTTCAATCATTATTTAGGTTTTTTATATCGTGAAACAACGCGGTTATCTATTCAAACCTAAGCATGATCAAACGTATGCTGAAGTCTAACATAATTGATCGAATATTTATTGGATAATTGAATTAATATGAATGACTGTTGAAGTTACCCAATCTTGTGAACCACCAATGAATTTTCCTATAATGTTAAACGACAGACGGTTATTTAATATGCATATAGAGCCCAAAAACCCATGTCACACAAAAAACTTTATAAAAATGTGTGTTATAAGTTGGGACGAATCTGCGTTACACACTGATGTGTAGAATGGAATTTGCATGTCCTTTCTTTTTAACGCATAGCATTTCTTTTCCTGTGTTAAAGTCCCAGTAAATTATATATAATTGTAAAGCTATGATTGTAAGGATCGTCGACAAACCACAAAAAAGTGGATATACAGAGTGGAACAAATGTCATATATGGTGTAAGTATAGAATTTCATGCAAAAATGTTACCATAATTGATTTCATCATATCTTTATAACTGATTCTTTCCTTATTTATATTGTGATCAAATATTTCTTAAAAGTCAATTGGAATCCATTTCTACAGATATCAATTTATATGACTTCATCCAAGGCACATTATATTTAAGAACGACGTGATTCTCATCCTTTATCTAGTACATAATCAATGTATTGTATACCTACCGTTATCCATAATTCTATTGGACATAGAGTAGCCTGTTGGGGCTGTTCCTGCCAGGATTGGTTACTTTATCAGGGGTTCCCTCGCTCACCAATGTAGCTGGTACATCACCGGCACTTACACCACGTGCAAGAAGAAGGGCAGCAGCACCTATGGAAAAAATGAAAATAATTACATTGGAAACAATATATGTTTGCTTGTCAATGCTAATACTCGACCGAGTACAATATAATTCTAGTACAGGATTAAAATGTGCACATTTGGAACATCATTAGAGTATTTGTACAAGAATTGTACTCGATTTCTACCAGGGTAGTTTATAAACGTCATAATGCCTTGACAGATAGATAGTAGCCCTGTTTACAGTGCATTGTCCAACATCCACTCAGTGGGCTGAGTGTCACACTGAGCTGAACCTCTCGCCAAGGCTCGTTGCTGGGTCCGTGGGAGGGGCGATCAGGGGAACGGTACTAGTTCTAATAGATAGATGATATCCTTAAACTTATCCACACTGTTGTTTGAACCGAATAGAAATTTTATTTCTAAGTGTCAAGATAGATGGCGCTATTCAAAAAAACTCATTTTTGGATGTAGAAGGGATATACTGGTATGTACTACTGAAATTAGATTTGCAAATGAAACATCTGACGTCAAGAAATTGTATTTATCATCATTTTAAGCCCGAATCTTCACAGATCAAATTTGAAATATGTATAGCGCCCTCACTTTTGCACAAATCTGTTATTACAAAAAATACCAGTAAATGAGCTCAAAATTAACAAAATATTAACCAAAATGCAATGAAACTTTGAGAACGGGTTCAAAACTTTAGTATGCGACACATTCAAGTCACTTGTACTGCTTTTTCAATTTTCTGTGAAGAAAACAATGAATTTTTGGTTAAAAATGAATAAATGTCCCCCTCAAACAACATTGTCCATGACAAAATAATCACAAGTACACAGTTAAACTTGATGACCTGCCTATAAACTGTCCTCTATCCTTGAAAAATATGGCACAATTGTGATTTGTCCCTTTTGCAATTAATCAATAAAAAAATTGATCAGAGCGAACACGAATGCACTCTTTACACTGATGTGTAAAATTCAATTTCAAAAATTCTAATATCAAAATCACTTTTAATTGGCAATGTTTAAATGTCATACTGCTAATTAAAGTGAAACTATTCAATATGCTGAAGTCACTTATAGAAAGAGATCCGGCCGAGCTGGCACGCCGCAGGAGACAAATTCGACTCGAATTTAAACGAGTTCACAACAAAACACCTTATAGGTCACATATAGAAAGAGTTTTCGGGGGAGTTTTAATATTGATTTTTAAGGGGTTCAGAGAGCTCGCCGGAATTTGGGAGAGCTGTTTAGCTGCAGTCACCAAGTAGTAATAAGTTGAGTGGCTGAGCATCGCCCGAAAATCGGTAAATGTCCTTTTGATACTTCAGAGCTCGCTCATAACTCGAAAGTGTCTTGGCGGAGCTCGATCAGGTCTCGCGCGAGCATCGGGCGGGGGCGAGATGCAAGAAGACATAGTTGGAAGAGCTCTTAATTGTTTAACTCCGAGAACTCTGAAATTTTGAAAAGTATCTACCGATACTTAGGAGGTGCTCACGCGATGAGTTAGGATAATAATTGATTCTTGTTTAAATATATTATTCATAGATTAAAGAAAGTACAGTTAAAAAACGGACTATAATTATCATAGGCATCAAATCAACACACGCAAGCTACTACGCGCATTAACCTATTACTTGCATCAATGGTTAGCATTTTGTTAGTGTGTATTTTTTAAAGATTAATTACTAAATAGGCCATATGGCAAGTAACAATAACATTATTCTAAAATTTATTAATACAGTATAGAATAAATTTACAAATTTCAACAACTCACTGTATCTCCTGTTGTTGATTCTTAATGAACCCACAGTTGATATTCAAATTAGTGCGTCACGCACGGCACATCATTTGCATCGATGAGCATTGCGCACTTGTTTTTGTTCCACCTTCACGCAACGACAATGTAGCGTTGGCTAATATATATAGAGGGTTTGCACGAAGTGATAGGCACCATACGCGCAAACCTCTTTTCTCGGTACCGCAAGCTTGGTGGAGCCAAAGAACTAAAAGTGTAACGCCTGATTGACATTAAATTACGATTTGAAATTTAACTAATCGGCAACAGCTTGTCTGCTATCTGAACTAGACGGCAATGTCAAGTTTCAGGCATCTGGCTGGAACTTATTCAATTTGACGCTAAAGTTTTAGATATAGTACACTGCAGGCACACAACAAAATGTGTGGATAAGAGTAATTATGGATACGTTTAGATTCCGACTGGTGCAGATATCTGAATCACATTGACGATTAGTTTACGTGTCTTTTTTTTTTATAATTAGGCGTGATGTTGTATCGTGATACTACGAACAGATTGTAATGTGACGAAACATTTTGTTTGCCGGCCCAGACGTCACGTGCAAACGCTCTTTTCTGGGGCTCGGTTTGCGAATTAGCATACCTTAATCTTTCAACATATAGGCAAGGCAATAGATTTGAATTCTGCTGTTTAGATTTAGACCAGTTGCTTAATCAAGTTAGTAAGTAGTGCAAATAAGTGCTATTCGTATGATTTCGCTCAAACGTGCCGAAATTTATCTATTATTTGCTGTATTTCCCAATAAAATAAATAGATATTGCATACTTTTTTTTTTTGGTTGAGATAGGATCATGTTTTCGTTCTTACTATTGAAAAACGCTGATTCAATGTTAAATTTCAACAAATCGAATGCAACGTTTTGTTACATTTGTGACCACCTTGAACAATAACCCTAATATGTTGTTATTAGAGATAAACCGTCGTGCGTTTCAAGAGTGCCATATTGAAAAATGAAGCCCATATTTTGGTCTTTAACCCTTGTCCTCCGAAGGGGGGGGGGCTGGGGGCTGGGGGTGTTGTTGCAACCCCCTCCCCGCTGCATAAAAACACAAAAACAACCGACCCTTAGCATTTAGCATTTGGATAATCTCTTTAACATCCTTTGAAGTCACCTTGATGAAAAAATTAGGGGCGGTACCATTTAAGGTGGGGTTAGGGTAGGCCGTCAAAGTTGAGGTGTATATATGCATGCTATAAGACTCAAACTTAGAATCCTAATTTTCCTTCTTAATCAGCAAAATACCCTGATAACAATCCGTTATTCAGAACTTTTATAGCAAACTTTAGATGTTGATGGTCATTTTCGCCATTATGCAATTTTGCATGATTTTCCAATCCGAAAGCAGGCTACTTTATGACGTCATAATTACGTAAGTCCTTGGCCGAGTTTGATGATCTTGGTATCGTTGGATAGGGGAGGATCTATTAATAGCAAAACCCAGTTCATAAGGGGTTCCGTTCCAAAATATTATGCATCTTTATTTCCCCTTTGGAGGACGTGTTATAAAAAATAGCTTAGGAGGACAAGGGTTAAACTAAACGGGAGTGATCGTCGATTAAGGGGTTTTCTCAGAGATGCAAATTCTCCATTTATTTTCTTTAAATTTAGTATTTGGTAGATTTATTTGTGCTGATAACGAATCTTAAATAAAAAATATAGGTCAACGTGCTCGTTTTTTAGATACAGGCATTTCAAAAAGTACATGTTTTCCCAAAAAATCACCCGATTTACCATACAAAGTATAGGAAGAGCTGCAAAAAGTCAACAATCATTATGTGCTTGTAAAATAATAAATGCTCCGTTTAATTTTTTTATTTTTACATATGTGTACAGCCGCGGCAAAAGGGTCCAGTTGTCGACTCCTACATGTTGCTCATTGTAGCATATCTGATGTATACAAATACCATACATTAGATATGCTACAAGGAGCAACAAGTACGAGCCGACAACTGGACCCTTTTGCCGCGGCGGTACACATATGTTAAAGCACTCTTTGCGCACTTCAAAATAATGAAATAAAAAAAGTATGGTTACCGTGTTAGTTTTCAAGAAAAATTACAAAAACTGGCATTTTTTAATAAAATTTGATAACTTTGGTGGCACATCTGCGTCTGCATAATATCCCGAGTATATTTTACGCAGCGATGCGGTGCATGATTAACCAAACGCGGTAGTAAAGCATGCGTTCAGTGTCTATTAAAATTTGCGCAGGCAAAACGGATGCAAACAATTTTTTTGATTTTTTTACTATTTATGAAAAAAAATCGTTATCCCGCAGTCGTAAGCAACTGTATCTCTGAGAAAAACCCTTAACACAACAACAGAACGATTACATTGACGATATCCTTATTGTTTTGTCATCGAAAACGTCGTCAAACGATGCCCATTAATAGACTCTGAATCCATAGTAACTCACCATCAGGACTTGATGGTGTTTCTGTTTTTCGCCATCGAGTCTTGATGGTATTTCCATAACTCGCCTACATGATATAATGACAACTTCTAAGAGAAACTGTCCATTTTTTTACCTGCACCAAAATATGGTTTAACATTTTCAAAATAACCATGTTTGTATGCAGTTTGCAAGGACACAATAATAAAATATGTCATCCTTCCGGCCATGTCAGGGGTCCGACCTTTGGTAACCCAGTAACACAATGTCCAAGGCCTTTCTCCAATATTTTACGAGATCTGATTTATGATTGACGGGATATATTGTATGCAACTTTTAAACAATTTGATATATTAAACTCACCTTTCTCAAAACTTGTTAAATGTAGCATAGGACTATCATTACTATAATATTGTTCAATGACTCTTTGCCTATAGATTTAGAATTTCAATCTTCTGCCCCACTGTTAAGACATGATATAAAGCACTCTCTTTGATCCCCTTAAGGGGGTATTATACCCTTAATTCCTGTTGAGTTTTCATTTTGCAGTTTTCTCAATTGTCAGATCGCCACAACTTTTAGCTTTCATTTCCTTTTAATTTGATGAAAATCGGACCTTCGATTCAAATGTTATGATCGTTTGAATCGAATTGTGTCTCACGAACGAACATAATTTCTTATGTTTTTTTTTTTCAAGCAGCTATATTTACTATGTTTCTTATTGTTTTTCAAGCTGAGATATTTAAGACAATGACAAAATAAATTAATTTGCAGCATACAATCATTGTTATTTACAGAAATTTGGTGCTTATAATTTGCCATAATTCATTTTATTAATACATTTTAAATTTTTAAAACAAACACTTCTTAATTAAAACAGATATAATTATTTTAGTTTTTCTAGACCTTTATTGGCCCATAACTTTATTTGCTGTTTTCGGTAACCCAAAGCTTTGCTCCAAAAAGTTTTAAGGGTTCTGGGTGTTCTATAGACTTGCAAATTGGGACACTTGTATTTTAAGATGTGTTCTACAACCCTATGGGAGGTTTTGTGGAAATTCTGTAAACTTTTGATTTCATGAAGGGTGATGTATATTTGCAGCAGAAAAAACAGACAATTTCTGCATTTGGTTGCCATGGCAACGCGTAAGCCATTTTTCACAAAATCTCTTCATAGGGTTGCAGTTGCTTACCATACCAACACACTTGTAGAGTTGGAAAATAATCAAAGTCGGCAAAGTATTAAACATTTTTGGAGCAAGTTCTGCATTTTGTCATAGCCCAAATTTAAGGTAATTGATCTTTGACCTCGTGAGAACCCCCGACGAACTTCAACTTCATATTTGTTGTGCATTTTCTGAAAGCTGAAACATTTCTGAGCATTTTGATCTACAACTTGAGTATATTTATCTTTTCTATCTTATCCAACAGTGTGATTTATATCAACATCCCATTTTAGTGTATGATGCCCCTAAGATGCTTAATTGATTGAAAAGGTTTTGTAAACGATAACACCTAAAGTTTTTGTATAGGATTTGTAGGTATTAAGATTAGCCCACATATTTATAGTCATTGTGTGCTCAATTTGTTCCAGAAGATTTACAAATAAGTATAAGTACCTGATACATGTGGACAAGCCATTGATGTACCACTGATGGTGTTGCTAGCACTGTCACTGGTGTGCCAAGCACTGGTAATGTCAGATCCGGGGGCAAAAAGATCCAAACAGGCACCGTAGTTAGAATAGGATGCACGGCCGTCTGTAATGGTTGTTGCTCCTACAGTTATTGCCTTAAAGTAAAATTATAATAACATAGAGGATTATTTCCAAGATTTTGTAATACTGAATAGTAACCAACTTTGAAGCATGATATTACGGGCTGACATAATTATAGGCACGGGACCAGCGAGAAAGGTGTAACATAAGAGAATTTTAGCTCATTTATAACAGTCCAGTAAAAGTCTTAAAAGTACGGTATCAAACTTCTTCGACATAACACTATTTTTCCCATAAACCATTGCGAAATTATAAAGAAATAAATAGTATTTTACAAAACCTGTACGGGACAGCTCATCTAACTATAAATATGTTTCATATTTATAGAAAAGATAGTTGAAGTGTTCGTCTACGATTTGTATGAGTCAGAATTTTAATATTGTGAGCCTGATTTAAAATATACATAAAATAAAATTGAATGTATTACGTAATAGTTTTATTTTCCCTAATAACTCCACTCAAAATCAAGGTATTAAAATTCTGCCTCATACAATTTTTAGACAAATTCTTTAGCTATCTAATCCACAAGTATGAAACATATACTTTGTAAGATGAACTATCCCATACAGTTAATGTAATATCTTTTGTATTTCTTTATAAATTCGCAATGGCTTATGGGAAAAACATGGCGTTATGTCGGAGAAGTTCGATACCGTTCTTTTTGGACTTTTATTGCACTGTATAACGGGTTGATAATTTCGGTAATAACCAGCTAGTCCAAAGGTTTGCTAGTCCGAAGAAAATAAAATAAGGTTCGCCAGTCCGAAAACATATTTTCCTATACCTGAGGGTTCGCTAGTCCGAAAATGAAAATAATTTCGCTAGGCTGAAAATTAAATAAAGTTCGCTAGTCCGAAAATGGAAAAAACTGATAGTCCGAAAAAAATCGGGTTGCTAATATACAAAACTAATTACTCTTCCGACTAGCTGACCCTATTTTATTTTCGGACTAGCGAATCGTCGGACTAGTGGGCTGTAATCCCAATTTCATCTAAAGCGTGCATGGTTAAGCAACGTTAACACCTTATCCAGTTCTCCACGAAGCCTTGCTTAGCTAACACTAAGCATAACTTCAATTAATATGTGTTAATGTTAATAATTAAGCTCATTATAACGTAGAATAGAATCTCTGAAAATCACGTAGGAAAAATAACTGAAAAATTTTCAGAGTGGCTTTTTTCTTTGTACCACGCGAGTCAAAAAAACTGCAATAATTAGATGGAAGCCATATTGTAAGAACAAAAGTAATTTCGAACAAATAATATTAATTTCTAATAGATCGTGAATAAAGCTTTCAAAGGGTGAAAGAATGGTGCAAATTGATAAAGGCATTGCGAAGATATCCTTATTTTAATATTATGGTATGAAAACAGTACTGTCCAAATGAGCATGCCTCGTCAAACGACAGTTCATAACGAGTAAGTACCAATATTGAGTTGAATTTCGTGCATGCACCTGTTGAATAATAACACCAACCGATTACCTTGCTCCAGTGAAAATCTCCTCTTAATCTATTAATTTACATATAAAAGATAATTTAGGCGGTCTTTCCAAGTGCAAAATGACACGTTTGGGTACTGTCTTAGAAGGGAGAGCTTATCAATCAGTCACTGTTTAAAATGGCTCAAGATCAGTTCACAAACGAGCAACGTGCTCTTAATGCTGGGGTTTATTTTACCACCAAATCTCATGCAAAAGTGAAACGGAGATTCCGGGGTGCATTCTCCAAATCGGGTTTACCATGTGCATCCACCATCTATGAATTCAGGTGAAATTCAAAAGAACAAGAACAGTCCATAAACTAAACAAAGAGAGATCTTGAAGACCGCCAACGGCAAGAAGCAGGAGAAACGTAGATGAGTTCGTCAGGCAAGGGATCCCGAAGTGAGCTCGCAAAGAAAACCTCTGCCACATGTGTTCCAGTCCACGTTCAACCGAATATTGAATATTGGGCCACCAAGCTCAAACGGCCCTTTTCAACGTACCCAAACCAAAGAGAAAAGAGTATGCCATAATTGTGTCCTACGTATTGAATAAAACATATGCACGACAGTTGGACAGAACTGTTTTTATGCCTTCCTATTCAAATAAGTGTATCTCCATAACGCCTTTATCAATTTTCCTCATTCTGTCACCATTTTAAAGGTAAATCTGTGATCTATTTAGAAACATTTCATGTTCATGGCATCTTTTGTTCTTAAAATATGGCTTTTATTTAACTATTGCAGTTTTTTTGACTCACTCAAATTTAAGAGAGGTTTCAGAGTGCCAAAAAAATTCAGCGTATATTGTCAGCGCAAAATTTCCATAGTGTCTGTTGGCAGAGTCAAAGTGACTCTTCATTCAATACATAGCTGACTCTATTTTTCATGGTCAAGGGTCTTGACTCTGATAGGGAGTCACAGTGACCCTTTTGCAGAGTCAATGCACAATTTTAAGTGACTCTTTAGGTAGGATCATTGGGTATTGTCAGTGAGTCTACCAAGTGTAAGTTTGTTAAATCAAGCAGTGAACATGACATTCTGTTGTTGAAAAAGGACCGTCTCCTTACAGGGCATGATGTACGATTTTCTTAAGGTTGTCATACAACTCTAACAAATCCATTTAGTCTAGCTGAAAACTAGCTATAGGCTAATTCCATGATCTTGTATCACATACATGAATTTTTCAAGTTCAATTCTGACATAAAATTAATACCTGAGTTGAAAGTAAACAAGTCAA
>JXSR01S063680.1:9037-37187 GCA_000969725.1 Ophiothrix spiculata
GGGGGGGGGGAATAGAACCACTCATATCTATTGATATTAGAAAAACATATCTTTACAAAAATGTTTTTCAAACTTAAAAAGGAAAATCAATCTTGTGAGAGGTATATAATGTTTTAGGTAAAACTGCACTATGCCCTTGTTTCTATAGGGATAATTTTGTTAAGAAAACTGAGAGCGGTTATATAACATGGATTAAACCTTTAACCCTAACGCTTTTGACCACTTCTTCGTTTAAAAACTATCTCCTCTGAAATTTGCAAGTCAAAAATCACGGGTTCCCCCCTGGATTCGAACCCGGGACCCCTGCTTCCCGGTCCAAGTATCACTATGTCAAGCCACTGAGTAGGCGCTGCCATGGCAGCGATTTCGTGACCATAGCTGACTCGGGTCTATGAGTCGTCTATGACGTATTTGGACTTAGGCGAATTTCTTAACTTTGTGGAATGGGATATTGTGAGATTCAGTGGGGTTAGGGTTAGTATAGACCCATATGTACGCATTACTAACCCTAACGCTTTTGACCACTTCTTCGTTTAATAACTATCTCCTCGGAAATTTGCAAGTCAAAAATCACTGGCTCCCCCCTGGATTCGAACCCGGGACCCCCGCTTCCCGGTCCAAGTATCACTATGTCAAGCCACTGAGTAGGCGCTGCCATGGCAGCGATTTCGTGACCATAGCTGACTCGGGTCTATGACGTATTTGGACTTAGGCGAATTTCTTAACTTTGTGGAATGGGATATTGTGAGATTCAGTGGGGTTAGGGTTAGGGAACAGGCACAATTTTATCCCCATGATTGAATCTAGTGAGTTTCAGCGATGTTATTATTTTGTACAAACGTGTCATCACTGTTGCTCCATCATTGCTACTTGAAGCAAATGCTAAGACAGACATGAATGATGTCAATTTAGTTGTCATTTTACAAGGAGGTTGGGACTGTAGGTTCAATGTACTGTGAAATGGCTTTATTGAATTTTCTGCAATAATATTGTAGGATGGTGTCATAGTATTTAAGATTCAGAAATAGGAATTTGATGTTGATGATAGTTTATTTACCTTTTTCAAGAATGAAAGAGAATGTGCCTAAGAGTAAATCAATCACCTTAAGGAATAGACGAAATTGCAAATCTCAATTGCATTTATTGCATATATTCCTAGCAAGAGCAAATATCTTCTATGATTCATACTCGTACCACTGTAATGATATTTCTACGTGCATCATCAAAATTGGTTGATGTTATTTGTGTGTCACTTTTTTAAGGGCATCATTCCAAATGATGATGTCATTTTTTTCAAAAATGACATCATCTACTTAC
Organism: Ophiothrix spiculata; assembly: GCA_000969725.1. NCBI lineage: Eukaryota > Metazoa > Echinodermata > Ophiuroidea > Amphilepidida > Ophiotrichidae > Ophiothrix > Ophiothrix spiculata. The sequence continues at coordinate 10,355 of JXSR01S063680.1, forward strand.
AGAATGAGGATAGAAATGTAATAATCATGCAAGAACGATAAATATCATGAATCAGAAGATTTGTTCAAAGTGATATCTTTATTAAGTAGCATTGATTATTTTTGTGATTTTACAAAGAATATCATCACTTGATGGAGGAATTATGAAGAAAGGTGAGATAAGCAGAAAAATAGTCATGTGACTTTTTGATCATGTGACCACCAGTACTGGTTACCACATATATATCCTGCAGTGTACATTTCTTTAACATGAAGAAATAGCTTGAATAGTCATTTAAAAATAGCTTTGAGAGGTTAATGACATTTTGTAACAATAAATTTTCAAGTATTAAAACTAGTATTTCATGCAGACATATATAGCAATTTTTATTGGTACTTAAGTGAAGTAGAAGACATTTAGTTTGAAAGCATGTGTCAGTGTCCGTAGTAGAGCAGTCACGTTTACGCCGAGTTTGAAGTGGGGAAAATGAAGGGAAAGGATACTTGCTAACTGTCAAGGATAGTGCTACAGAGCTATATGTTAGTGACCAATGTTGCATTAAAAGTGAAAATACCCTCCTCCCCTCCATCAAAATGAGATGGTTGCTCCTAAACCACAGAAAACGGGAGAGCAAAGATGGTGAAGGTAAAGTTTCAAGTTTCATTTACAGAGAATAGATTGGAATTTAATCAAAGTTATGGGTCACATTCCAGAAATCAAGCTTATTCTTCAGTTAAAAACTAAAAAGTAGGTGTGTTTTTATTGTTCAAAATTCTATGTCTTAGTTCTGAGTGAAAATTAAGTTTAAAGATGGGGCCAAAAAGCTTACTTACTCAGAACATATTAAAATGAACAAATGTGACTTGCTCCCACATAACCCGGACAAAGTTGCCAGAACACTTAAAGAGATATAGCCCAATAAACTTGTTACAAATCAATAGAAAACAAAGGATTTTTCAACCTAAATATCACTTTTTGACATACAAAACAATGAGCGATCCTGGAGTGTGATATATCATTGGAAAGCTTATAATTTTGCCATTTTAAATTTGGTAAAATTTGAAAAAGGGATTTGTGCGACTTTGTCCGGGTTTCGACAGAGCAGGTCACAAATAATCAGGATATTGCAAATTGTTATTTTCAAGACATTGTTGCAACATAAATGTGATTTCTTTTAACCACTCAGGACTACATTTCATCAGTTTGTGGAATGCAGCATTTTGAGAATTTTGCTGCAAAGGATGAAAAAACTGTTTGAAGAGAGCACCTTTTTGAAAGAGCAATATTAGCTGTAATCTTTTGAATAGGTTTACACATGTCCTCATAGCCTGGTTGCCTGTGGGCTATCCCATCAGGACCCCATAGGACCAGTACCACTGTTGTACAGTTGTAATCAGAATAAGAATCCTGCTGTGTATGTATAAAGTGCCTCTGTAATAGACTTGATATAACTTGAAACTCAAATGAAGAAGACACCATGTGGAATCAGTAGAGACAATTTAGCCCAGACATTAATTCATCTCGTAGCGCATAGTAAGTTTGTTAATAAAAGCTAACGAAGCCTGAAAGATAGTGGTCAAGTACCTTGCTAAAGCTGTAGACAACATTTGTTACATTTGAACAGTTAATTGGTTAGTACATTACAGAGCTACCTCATCAGTTATAGCCTGGTTATCTCAATACCAGTTAAAGGCACATACCATGAAGCAACATTTGAAAGATCAACTTTCCTCAACAGTTTTTAACTTCAAATGTACAGGATAAAGAAAAAAAGTGCCTACTCTTCAAAATTCAATTATTTAGGTCTGAAATGATAAAACAGCCTAGATCAGTTAGTAACATATCAATGGAGATATATTTACATTTTAGAGTAAGTCACTTGTGCTTATCTTATTTTATACTCTTGAGATTACAGACTTAAAAAGAGCAAAATTCAACAGACATAGACAGGGATCAAAGCGACTGAATTCTGATGAGGTCTTAATGACAATCAAATATGTGTAGAATGGAGACTTGCGTGTTATCATGAATGTCAATGATGTTCGTTAGCTTTTGAGGGAGTCATTAATGTCAAATCGGGATTTTGTGCGCTTCTATGTCTTATGGCGATAAACTAATTATGAGCAAGCAGATCAATAGTAACATTTGTGAGCCGCCATATCGAAGGTACCTTAAGGGTCCCAAAATCATAACTGATATTTTGGTCTCATATGAAAGCTGAGATTTTAAGCCAGGGGTTCTCAATTAGTGCTTACAATGTACACATAAATGTGAAAATTGTAGTAGAAAGTGCCAAACTTAGCTATTCTCAGTATATTTCTAATGTATTTTATTGTTTTAGAGAGTGTCAAAGCGCTAATCAGTACTTGTCAAAGCGCCAAATGTGCCGCACGGGCCGCTAGTTGAGAATCCATGTGTTAAGTTTTAAAATGACACTTTGTTTTTGGTTATTGGATGTTTTGTTACAAAGTTACATCCAAATAAGTAAAAGGCATTGTGCTGATTCGGAATAGTGAGAATAATGAGTCAAAAGTTTTTGTACTGAGGAAAACTTGGATTGAGAGAGGATTTTTATCTTGGTTTTTAACACATTTTTCATGTTTTTGATGATTTATTTAAGAGTAAGTAGTCAAGCAAACTAAAAGCACTAGTGGTGTATGCTAAATCAAGAATGATTCAGAAAATGATGCCAAGAAAACATCCCTAAAATCAAAATTTAACTTTTATAAAAAGCTTTTTTTCACCTGAATTATACAAAAACATATTCAGTCATCAAAACAAACAGTCTAATAACACAACGATGAATAAAAACATGCATAATCACAAGTGATTTCCATTTATACCTAGGGTTCACGGACAAGAGCAGAATTCAGCAGTCATACGAAGGCTAAGACGTGACTAGATTTTGACGAGGTCTTTATGGCAAACAAATATGTCTAGGACTGGAGCTCGCATGTTACGATGAATGTTAATGACGTCCTTTGATATTAAACAATTCACAGGGCTCAGTGTTAAAAGTGTGTGATCATTTATCGTATGTCATTTATGAAAGGAATATCAGGCACGTTTGGGAATGAGAAGAAATTAAAGGTAAAGAACAACATTTTTTCTGGGATAAACAGCTTCAATTTTATTCTTGTTTTGCAAGGTATTGTTTCTTTTTTATTAATAGGTTAAAGCAAATGAACGTTATATGTTTTAACGATTTACAAGCTTAATACTTGAAGATAAACAGCTTGAATTTTATTCTTGTTTTGCAAGGTATTGTTTCTTTTTTATTAGGTTAAGGAAGTGAACGTTATATGTTTTTAATGATTTACAAGCTTAATATTGCAAGTTGTGAGTAGTATACCTCAGTTAATACACGTATTTTATCCCTTTTTCTGGTTATCTTTAATGATATACTTGCTCTAAATGCATTTCTCAAGCCAAGTAAGCTGTAGGGTCATTATTCTGGATGAATCATTTTGAGGTTTTTTTTAACCCCACTCATTTTGAGAATCACTTAAAATGAGTTTAGTGGATTAGGGATACATTATTTCAAAATTTCTCATTTAAATGTTTCATGTTTTAATGATACCAAGAAAAGTTGTTCTTAACATTCAGGATAGCTTCTCATTTTTTCTAGAATGAGTGCTATACTGTCTGGGATGTTAAGCCTCCAACGTTTAATACTAGACTTAAGTGCGGCAATGTCTCGGGTTTGTTGTCTACAAAAACAACAGGTTCTTTTAATAAAACTTTGTTGTATGAAACAGACAAAACCCTTGTGCGGAGGAGAGAAGGTGATCTAAAGCTTACATCCATCAGCAGAAAGGCTGTTTGTTTTTTGAAACGGGCTGTTATTAAAAATGACACTTGTCTCGACATGGGATCACTGAGTTCTAGAATGACAATTGTCTGTATGCCTTTTGAGAATAAAACTGAAAGAGAACGCCTGGAAAATTAGGGAAGAATTTATTAACGTTGCATTCTGAAGTTAACAAACAGGGAGAGGCTGTTTGTCATTTAGACATTGTTGCTATTAAAAGTGACACTTTTTCTGAAACTCTTTATGAAATGATATTTGTGTATTTACCAATAGAAAATATATATTTCTAGCAAGTACATTTAGGTTTTCCTGAAATTACATTTGTCTTTCTACAGCTGGAGAATAAGATTGACAAAACATGTGGTTATCAAAAATGACACTCGTCGTGACAAGAGACCTGCCTGAGACCACTTCTGAAATGGCAAATGTCTTTTTACCAATGTAGAATAAGATTTGACAGTAGAAACCTTCAGAAAAAAATATAAACAAATTTCAACTTGTAAGTTCCAATTTTCAACTTGCATTGAATATAATATAAATATTGTGTAAATTTAAGACAATGGTCACAATACTTTGTACGAACAGTACTAAGTCCGTCCAAAAGGACCACAGGCAGTGAGCGACACCCTTGCTGCTAGCTTTGCTCGCTGCTAGTGGTCCTTCTAGATGGACTAAACACTATTCGTATCTGTTCGTATGACGTATTGTGACCATAATCTAAATTGAGATTAACAGTTTTAACAGTCTATTTACCAGTGGGGAATAGAGTTAAGAGAAAAATGGAAGACACATTAATTTGTTTTTGACTGAATTAAGAATTTAATTGAGGTAAAATTAAATTTCCAGGCCAAGTCCCCTTTCGAAAGTAAAATATTTCAGGCAATATGGAGGTTCATAGTATTATCTTTGTAAGTCATCTAATCTGAAAAATCTCAAAATTATTTTTTCCTAGCCAAGGACATCCTCACACCATCTAAAGTAAAACATCTTTGGCAAAGCAAGTGGAGTGATAATTGGGAGGTGATAGTATCTTCTCTATAACCCAACTGACATGGCAGTTGTCAAGCAGTTGTTGATCTTCCAACTGAGATTTGTTTGGGTTTCTCCTACACACACTGGGAATCAATATCAATCAGTTGTTGAAGGGATAGTATGGTGCTCAAGGGGATCAGGCTATTCTAGGTTGAATTTCACAAGACAGTTGGTTATGCATTCCTCCTATTTGATTATGTGGCTTTAGCAGTGTATTCCTATGTGAATGTAGTAATAAAAGGTTTGCAATGATAAGACATGAGGATAAATCATTGAACATTCAGAGATACTTTGCAGAACTTTCACAAATTTTTCCCTATTACGGAATGGTTCGCAAAATCTTTTCCAGGCAAATGTAGGGAACGCTTTACAAACATAGGAATTCATAATAAGTATTGGGATGATTTCTGAGAGATATTCTCTATCCTGGAGGATTGGCAAAGGATTCACAAATCATCAGTGAAGGATTAGTAAAAGAAGATTGATCTTGGAGAGGCCAAAGATTTCAAAGAAAAATCAGTACAGAGAAAGTTGATCTTTTAAAAGTCGTGATATTACAATGTTCATGATGTGACTGGAGCCCCACTAACTGCTGAACTGCTGAAATTTGTATCCATCTGGGGATGACTCAATGTCTGAATTAGCGGAATAGATTCTTCTTCATCCCAATATAGGTTTCCTTTTCTCCAAATGTTTAGAATCTAAGCGATTATTATCAATCAATTGACCAACTGGCCAGGCAGTGTCATTGATCGTGCAATGCTGATTGTTTTTATTTGGAGCACTTGAGGTGAGAGTTGTTATCGGAAGTGTAACTTATATGCTGGGGAGATGTGTTTCTGGGAGATGCTGATATCAGGACCTAGGGAGGGGTGTAACTTATATGCAGAAGAGATGCTGCTTAAAGATTCGGGGGAGGGTGACAGTTAAAAACTTGTCCGAAGGCGGACCCGTTAAAATCTTATTGTTATGAATTCCGTCGTAAAAGCCTTTCCCCCCAAAAAAAATAAATAAAATAAAAGCTTTCAGTATTTTCTAAAAAAGAACAAGTATTGTCAATTTTGGAGCACCTTCAACATGAAATAAGAAAACTCACCTTAGAATAAGCTACCACTTTACTGTACCTTGCATTTAGGAAACTCTTAATATTACCTAACAACCAAAGATCAAATGACTGAATGAAAATCATTCTGTAAAAATCAAATTTAGCATGTAATGGCTCGTGTTGATGGTAACTTATCTACGCACAACTGGATGCTAACCTAATAAACATGTAATTTAGCCCCGAAATTGATAGTAATGGAGTGAGGTTAGATATGGAATGGTTGTTTTATATAGGTTCATCAAGTACTTAGTGAATTTTGTTAAAGGTGAGTTAATTTCATGTGAGTTGTATTGTGAGTTACTGATGGTTTAGATGCACAACTAATATGTATGTAATTTAGCCCCAAAATTGATAGTAATGGAGTAAGGTTAGATATGGGATGGTTGTTTTATATAGGTTCATCAAGTACTTAGTGAATTTTGTTAAACGTGAGTTAATTTCGTGTGAGTTGTGTTATGAGTAGATGGTACATTATCTACACACAACTAGATTCTAACTTAATTAAAATGTTATACAGCCTACAAATGGTAATGGAAAAAGGTGTGATATGGAATATTTCGTTTATCAAGTATTTATTAGTGAGTTTTGTTAAATTTGAGTTTATATAAAGCAAGTTGTGTTGCGAGTTGTGATCGTAACTTATCTACGCAGCACTAGATGCTGATCATATAGGTATGTAATTTAAACCTGAATTTGATAGTACTAACATAGTTGTTTTATATGGATTGGTCAAGTGCTTCTAAGTATGTTTTATTAAAGGTGAGTTAATTTCATATGAGTTGTGATACCTGTTGGTAATGATATTGCCATTCATGTAGAACCAGATGCTAGCTGAAGTGCTTGAATTGTGTTAGTTATGGAAAGAGGCTTGTGATAGTTGTATTACATTTGTTTTGTTATAGGCAAATATGTTCAAAGTGAGTTGCAATGATAGTCGCCTACCTGTAAAGCAAGTTGTTTATCTATTTATTTTTGTGTTGCCACATGCTTTTAAGAAAGTAAAGAAAAACTCTTTGGACAGATATCTAGTAACTCAAATAAGCTTCCATAGAAACATTTTTCCATGGGGGATACAAGAAAGGTTAAAGCCATTATGGACTGAAAACTAAATACATGCCTCAGTATGAGAACCATGGACCGAACCTCACATAACTGAAACTCATTAGTGATGGATAGTTTTCTCTTCTGATAATCGAACGTCAAGAATTTTGCTATTTTGTAGTTTTGTTTTATTTCAAATTACTTCATTTGAAAAAATGTTAGAATTTGTTATGCAATTTTTTGATCACGTTGCTCAACCTTACTTGAAGCGACAGAAATTTTATTGTGCAGCTACAAAGTTCTAAAACAAGAAGAGCACAAAACCAGTATTGGCACCGAATCTCTGCCACTATCTGGAGACAAAGTTCTCTCACTTCTACATTCATACTGCTTTTAGTTAATTGAGCCATGGGAATTCACAGATGAAACAAATGTGCAAGGAAGAAGAATGTGACATGTTACAGGTTTCACAAAACATCCTACAAATCTTCGTTAAAAGCATGTCTCAGGTGTCTGCTCCATCTAAATGTTAGTGTTGCCATGGTAACCATGGCATTTTTATGTGATTTTGTTCGTGAGAAATTAAATGGACCTTCTAATGAATAGATCTCATTCTTTGTAGGAGAGAAATTGGATACTTTGTGAAATAACATATTTGTTAATGTCTTCTGTAGATTTGGACTTGTGCATCTTTACTAACAGATTTTATCAGGTATTTGTCCATGGCATTGCTTGTGTTATTTCAATACCAGAGGTTGATTTAAGCCCTTCCCATCATACAATTCAAACAGTCTCTTCCACAGCTTACAAACCGCTCACTGAGTGAACCAACTACATAGACTTATATGTAAAACTACTGATGGAAAACTTGCTATAGAAAATTTATTAGTTTGTCCAACTGTGAATGAAAAGGACCTTCAGAAAGAGGATAATCACAGCTTGATATCAATACAAACAAACCTGAGTTGGACAGAGTTTTTCATTCCCAAAATACAGTTTGAAATAGAGTAAATTCAAACCGTTTACCATACAAATGAATGCAGTAGTGGAGTGACCTTGGTTAACATTCCATGGGGTCTACTGGTATGTTGCTGTGTGTTATGGGAAGGGCTTAAATCACCCTCTGTTTCAATACATAGCAAAATAGTTCCTTGAATCTTGAATAAACTTTGCTAGAAGTTGAACTCTGACATATTTTCAGTTACAAAGGGGTGCTTAAAATTGTGGACATTGTTTTGCAAATCATGAGTAAACCTATGGCAAATATTGTTTACATCCAATTTACACCAAAGCAATTCTTATCACTGGACTTGTGCAGCAAAAGTTCCTCCTAATAATGATGTAGAAAGGGTGTTGACAAATTGAATGAGTATGAAATATAACAATAAAAATTAATTTTTATTCAGTTTTACTTGATTTCAATACTTTGTCAAGTCATAAAACACAGGCAATTAAGTTTACAGAATAAAAGAGCAAAATTCAGCAGTCATTACTGACTTTTGAAGCTTGATAAAATCTTTGGTAACAAACATTTACAGAATTGGGGAGTGGTTTAGCACAGCGGTAGTCCCTCGCTTTGCACCAATGAGGTCCCAGGTTCGATTCCTGGCCCAGTGCTTTATGTGCATTGGGTTCTCGAGTCTTCCTCCTGCATTCAAAGACTGAATTTGAAGTTGAAGATAAGCTTATTTGGTACCAAGTACCAAGTTGGGTTTCCTTGGGGAAAGCCTAAGCTAGATGATTTTTTTTCATGTTATCTGGAAATAATAATGATGCTCTTTGGTATTCATCAAGGTTTTTTGAAGCCAGTGAGAAAGTCATTAATTTAATCAGTATTAAATCATGCTTTGGGGGCAAATTTCTAATATGTCCTCTAGTGATAACATTCTGAATTGCAAGAACTTTCATTAAAGGCTTTTATCATCTCAATTATACAAAAACATGTTCAGTCATAAAAACAAACAGTCTGATAGCACATCAATGATATTACATCACAACCTAGTCACAAGTGATTTCCATTTATACCTAGGGTTCACGGACAAGAGCAGAATTCAGCAGTCATACGAAGATGAAGACGTGACTAGATTTTGATGAGGTCTTTATGGCAAACAAATATGTCTAGGACGGGAACTCGCATATTGCGATGAATGTTAATGACGTCCTTTGATATTAAACAATTCACAAGGCTCAGTGTTAAAAGTGTGTGTTCATTTATTGTATGTCATTTATGATAGCAATTTGGGAATAAGAAGAAATTAAAGGTAAAGAACATAAATTTTCTGGGAGAAACAGCTTGAATTTGATTCAGAATGCCTTTTTGTATGGTTGTAATCCACTTCAATCGGGTTAAGAGTGCAAACTATAAGTTGTAAGTTTAAACTGTAAGTTGCTAGTTGAAACTGTAATTCCAATTTAAATATTGGAATCAACGAGTTGATTTCATTTTTTAAGTTAGAGATAAATATGAAGTGGTTACTCGCAGAAAATCCAAACCCTTATGATTCTCAAAATATCAACACTGAAATCCAAATTCGAGTCAAGACTGCTTTTGAGTAAATTATCCTAAAAATCCCTTAGCTTGAGAATCACTGAGTATCACTGAGTTACGTGGACCATGCCATGGAGTATTTCAAAATTGCTCTTTTAAAGCTACATGTACAGATAAAACCAAGAACGGTTGCTTTTTAAAAACATCCAGGATAGCCTCCCATTTTGGCTTTCTACAACAAGTGCTATTCTGTCTGTGACATTAAGCCTCCAATCTTTATTACTAGTCTTAAGTGTGGCAATGTCTTGGTTTTGTTGTGTCAAAAACAACGGGTTGTTTTAATAAAATGTTATTTAAAACAGACAAAACCCTTATGTGGATGAGAGAAGGTGATCTAAAGCTTACATTAGGCTGATTTTGAAAAAATCGAAATTTTGATTTTCTATCGGGCTACCCTCTCATTTGGTGCATTATGGGTTAAAAACACCACATGTAAAATTTTGTCACTTTTCATTGATATTTAGGGGGTGCTACCGACCTCTGAACTTTTGCATGTAAAGTCTATGGACTTTTAGGGCTGTTATAAATCTTGGCGATTTTCTCCTGACTGTAGGAGAAAATGTGAAAAATTATTTCCTAATGTTTTAGTTAAAATGTTTATCTTCCTTGAAACATGCATATGTATTGATTTCAAGTTCACTGTTATTCACAAAATTGAAAAAACAAAACACTCTGGTGTGGGAGTAAATCCTATTAATAACACAGCCTTTATTTTTAGACCTAAACTAATTTAGACTCTGGCACAACATACAGTTTCAAATAGCATGATGAATTAGTAATAGAAAATACAGTCATTGCAGAAGTCTAACTTGTCTGAAACATAAATTATAGAAAATAATCATCTCAATACCCCATCCATTACAAATTTCAATAAATGTTACATAACTGGAACCACAAGCATTTTATATTTGATTAATGACCCACATGCTTAACACCACTTAACAGGATTTGCACTTTCATCCTTCATTGAATAGTTGTCAACAGTTTCAAGTCTTTTGACCCCGAGGTTCAATACAATGTAATGGTCTTGATTTTAGTACTGTGATATGATTACCAGGGTGCAACTTGCATTGGACAAGCTATGGCAGAAAATGAACTTTGAACTAGTTGATGATGTTAACAAACCAACCTTGATTCAGAATCATTACTTCATTAATTTGATTCCAAATTTTGATGGCCTCTTAAAAAGTAAGTTATGTTTCTTGGGCTGCTTTTCAAGTGTTTGACTTTTTACCTTTTATGTTGTTTTCTCAGGACAAAAAATATTAAAGTGATTGTGAGTTATGCTCAAGGTGTGTTAAATAAAAAAGCATCACATCAACAAAGGATAAAAGATTTTAAACAATTGATACACTATTGAATTGTTTCTAATAACAAACAGAACAATTTTATCAAGAGGCCATGGCTGTTGAATCTTTTGCTGCCACCCAAATGATAGAATTTTCAACAAATTGCATTTTTATGTCTATTTGATGACTGTTTCTGACATTTTCCTAGCAAATTGCTTCGATTAGACCTTTATACACAACACATGTTAATTTTAGTACAATCATTTTCACAAATGATGAATTTTGAAGGCATTTTAAAACATGTCTCAAAATCCCATTGACTTAACACACAAAAGTTCAAAGGTCGGTAGCACCCCCTAAATAATCATGAAAAGTTGTAAAATTTTGTATGTGGTGTTTTTTACCCCCAATGCACCAAATGAGAGGGTAGCCCGATAAAAAATCAAAACTTTGATTTTTTCAAAATCAGCCTAGCTTACATTCATAAGCAGAAAGGCTGTTTGTTGTTTGAACCGGGCTGTTATTAAAAATGACACTTGTCTCGACATGGGATCACTGAGTCCTAGAATGACAATTGTCTGTTTGCCTTTTGAGAATAAAACCGAAAGAGAGTGCCTGGAAATTAGGGAAGAATTTATTAAAAGTTACAATCTGAAGTTAACAATACAAAGGGAGAGGCTGTTTGTCATTTAAACATTGTTATTAATAGTGACCCTTTTCCTTAAACTATTTGTGAAATGATAATTGTGTATTTACCAGTAGAATTTTTTTAAAAGAAGTACAGAATTTATCAAAGTATTACAATCTAAGCTTACATTCACAAAGGGAACCTTTTTTAGACTGTTTGTTGTTTAGAAAAGGTTATTATCAAAAAAAAAATAATATGCCCCTCAACATGGACAAAAGGTATTCCTGAAATGAAAATTGTCTTTTTACCACTGGAGAATAAAATTCTCAAAATATATGGTTATTGAAAATGACACTCCTCTTGAAAGGGGAATTAGACAACTTCTGAAATGCCAAGTGTCTTTTTGTAAAATAAGATTGGATAGTAAATCCCTTCAGGAAAAGTATAAACAAATTTAAACGGGTATTGGACACTATTTCGACATTTTATTTAGAGAATAAAAGATAAGATTTCTTGTTTTGCCTGTCATCTATCGTCTCATAATGGATGGGTGTGTACATTATTTTGAGTAATGGGTGCCCCCGCAGGGGGTGCCCATTACGATAAAATAATGTACACACCCATCCATTATGAGACGATAGATGACAGGCAAAACAAGAAATCTTATCTTTTATTCTCATTCTTATTCGGATTTTTACCGTTTTTAAGAAAATTAATGTGTTTTTACGTTAAAAAATTAGCGTGACATCTTCTAGTTAATTACTGACAACCCTGTCTAAATAATGAATCAATCCACATGTACGATTTTTCCAACGCGCAGCTGGCGCGGATTAATATACCAGGTGAATCTCACATTGTTTTGTTTACAAATGACATGAATGACGATCGAGCCATGAAGAAAATCTGCACAAAATCTGATTGGAATATACTGAAATGCGTTTCGATGAAGATATAATTGTAATCATTACTTGGTGTGTTTGCATGAATTACACGATTTTCCGAGTCAATACTGGCACTGACACTGTCAGTGTCACTGAGCATTCACGAAGTTGGCTTGCTGAGAGCCCGAAAGTCATGAAGACTTGAAGCGGGACTTGGTCATGAACTCTGCTTTTCTTAACTAGAAACTGAGAAAACAGTGTCATTGGTAATTGTAAAGAAGTTTATTTATACAAAACTGAGCAAGGTAAGCAACTGTAAACTTAATTCAATCCCGGCATTACATTGTATTTCATCGGAAAGCCAGTGTTGAGGCTAGCCTAACTAGGCCGGCCCGGCGTCCAGTGTTAAATTCAATGCACGAATCCGGGCACGAATCTTACCGTCTCGGCCTCTCACTTGCCAATCGTGCCAACATTTATTTGCAACATGAATTTCAGTTCAAAAAATAACGAGACAATAATGATGAGCAATATTGTTCATCACAACATTTTGCTTCGAGATCAGTGCATGCACATGATGTGTTTTACTTTTGGAAGGAAGTTTACTTTTAGCTGAGTGAGAAGGCCTGGGCTAGGCTGGGTCGATCGTCGAAACAACTGAATAAATTTTATGAAATTTACAGTATAGGTTCAGAATCAAGTGTGTCATACAGATGTTTTGACTTATTTTATGTCATAAATTAATTAACCTGTCTTTATAAGAATGTAAATTGCTAAAACAAGTCCCAAACGCAGCACTGTAAAAAAGTAGTTCCTATTTGTTTACATGTTTCAAACTTGACGCGCTGCCTGTCATCTATCGTGTCATAATGGATGGGCGGAGTTAGGGTAAGAACCAGTCAGATTGCTTCATTGAATTATAAGCCACACCCACTGAATAAGAATTGTGGTTGATTTACACTTAAAGGAACTAGCCTTGATTCCACTTATAATTAAAAACTTATGGAAATGCTTTAAATAAAGCTTAAAAGTCTAGTAAAATCAAAAAAACTACAAAAATTTAAACAGAAATGGCTGAAATTGACAGTGAATTGATTTGCAATATATCTATTGGTGGTGTGACTATCCAGTGTTTTCTACATCCTAAATTTGTACCTCAGATGGATTTAACAGATAGAAGATCAAATGAAGCTCTTGGAGATGAGTTAATACATATCGAAAGAGAAACAATTTTATCAAAAATAATTTTGTTTACCCATCACAGGTGAAAAACAAGATCTTTTTAAGATTTGAAACTAGAAACACTTTTTCAGCCATATTTTGTCACCGGCAACAAAAATAAAGCTGGTAAATAATTTCATTTTTTTCCTCTGTTACACAAATTCAGCGGAAACTACTGGTAGGATATGTTAGTATAATCATGTACTATCGATACATGTGAAAAAAATATATAGTAAGAAAATCAGTGGACAGGATCTAGGCCAGTCCCTTTAATATAACAGTTAGTTATAGTGGGAACATGTTGATCAAAATCTTCATAAAAGTCAAAAATATTTATTTTATTTGTTCATTGGGTATGAAGCTATACTTTAAACGTATGTATTGATGCCATATATCAAGAAAAAGACAAATTTATTTGTAAAATATTTCCTTCATATTATAGATTGCAGATACATGAAAAGAATTAGAGTTTGCATTAGATCTCCTGATAAAGCCAATGATAAAGTTTCACCTCTACGGGGCAGTTATTATCGTTGTCAACAACAATGATTAAGAATAAAAGGATATATAAATATATAAATATAGGGTTTGAATTTGACAATGAAACATTGCATTATGTCATTAATACCTCTAAATGCTTGAAATGATGCAAAAGTCTCAAAATGTTTGGGGAAAAGTTTGTTGATTAAACTTAAAGCAATGAAATGCCCCCTCCCACCCATGACTTTTGATTTTTGGGGCTTATTGGGTTTATTTTTGGTAGATATGGATACCCTCCAAACAATTTCCCTCAAATATGCTTACTTTTTCTGTTATGGCGATTTGTTAAATTATTTTCGGGATCCCGAATTTAATTCCACATGTATTAGTATAGGAAAGCATACATGTGCTTTTTATCCATTTTTTGGTGGAAAAACTTTTTTTTCTGAAAATGCACTCGAAAAAGCTTTTAGATAGTCATATTCCTCCATTTTATGCTGTTTTTACTATGAACTATTTTTGACCAAAATCTTATAGTATTGCTTTAAATGATTGTCTCAACATGGGATCATACACTACTCCTGAGATAACAGTTTTCTATTTACCAGTGAAGAGTAGTAGAGTTGAAAGAAAAAGAAAGATATGACAGATGTGTTTTTAGTGACAAATTAGTTATAAAACTGCATGTTATCAATTTTATTCTCCAACTGTAATAAGAAAATTGTCATATTAGGAATGCATATTATGCCATGTTGAAACAAATGTCATTTTGATAACAACTTTTTCTTTAAACAATAAACAATCTCCCTCCTCATGAATGTAGGCTTCTGAATGTAACTTTTTGATAAATCCTGTATTTTTTAAACATAATTCTACTGGTGAATACGCAATTGTCATTTCGCAAAGAATTTGAGAAAAAGTGACACTTTTATAACAGCAAACTTTAAATTACAAAAAGCCTCTTCAGAATGTTTAGAACATTTAATAAATTCTTCCTTTATTTTCCAAGCCTTTTCTTTCGGCTTTATTCTCCAGTGGCATACAGACAATTGTCATTCTAGTAGAACTCAGTGATCCCATGTCGAGACAAGTGTCATTTTTAATAACAGCCCGGTTCAAACAACAAACAGCCTTTCTGCTTATGAACGTAAGCTTTAGATCACCTTCTCTACTCCACATAAGGGTTTTGTCTGTTTCATATAACAAAGTTTTATTAAAAGAACCCGTTGTTTTTGTACATAACAAACCCAAGACATTGCCGCACTTAAGTCTAGTAATAAAGATTGGATGGCTTAACATCCCAGACAGTACAGCACTTGTTCTAGAAAGCAAAAATGGGAGGCTATCCTTGATTGATGTGAACAACCTTTCTTGGTTTGATCAAATTATGAAGCTGTAAAAGATAAATTTCGGGAAAACAATGTAACGCATGATCCACCTACACAACAAGAATGTCTGTAATTTTTACGCTGCCTGGGAAATCTACTAATTAAAGAATGGAGGTTTAACATACAGTGCAATACTCATTCTAGAAAGCAAGTTTAGTTTGGGAGGATCTTTTTAATGATAAGAACAACTTTCCTTGGTTTGATCTCTATATTTGTGAGGCTTTTAAAGCAAAATTTAAAAAAAAATGTATTGCATGATCCAAATAGCTCATTCTAAATGTTTCTATAGCGGAGTGACTTTGTGAAACTCAAAATGATCGGTCCAGTACAATTACTTTAACAAGTTACTTGGCCTGCTCGGTTTGATTCAAATTTGAATTCCAGCGTTGATCGTTGATTTAAAATCAAAAGGAATCTGCTAATTACAACTTCAGATTCATTTTTTACTTTTCAAAATAAGAACCTTGCAACTTGCCCCAGGGGGATGGGGGATGTTATTGAAAAGGTGGGTGTACAGATGCTCTTCCAAGAACGGTTGCATTTGTATCCTCTTAGGTTTACCATAGGCCACTCAAAAATTTGAACATAATGGTTGCATTTTTCAAAAATGACAATTTGTTTACAAATTTTTCCTTTGGTTTACCTATCGGTTGCCAAATTGGACTGTTAGAGTGCAATTCACATTGTAAAAATGTATTGAGCAGTCTAAATAACAGTTTTTAAGGTCAAATTAGTTTACATATGGGTAGAATTTTTTTTGCTTCCTCAAGTTTACAAAACGGGTGGTAGTCAAAAACTCCGGCCTGGGCGTCTGTACCCAACTGAATTCTAAGTATCCCCCCTGGGAACTTCAACTTGCACCTTGCAATACTGAACTCACAACTCGTAGTTTCAAATTGTAACTTACAATTTGAATTTGCTTAAAAAAGGTCAATACAACTTGACCATGCCAAAAGAGCCATTTTAATAACTTAGAAGCTGTTTGTCACAGAATAATGTTCTATACTTAAATTTCTTCATTCCCAAATGTGCCCCGATATTGCAATGAAAAGAGACATTCGATAAATGATCACACACTTTTAACACTGAGCCCTGTGAATTGTTTAATATCAAAGGACGTCATTAACATTCATGGCAACATGCGAGCTCCCGTCCTAGACATATTTGTTTGCCATAAAAACCTTATCAAAATCTAGTCACGTCTTAGCCTCCGTATGACTGCTGAATTCTGCTCTTGTCCGTGAACCCTGGGTATAAATGGAAATCATTTGTGACTAGGTTGTGATGTAATATCATCGATGTGTAATTAGACTGTTTGTTTTTGTATAATGGAGATGATAATAAGCCTTTAATGAAAGTTCTCGCTAATTCAAAATGTTATCCCTAGAGGACGTATATTAGCAATATGTGCAAAAGCATGATTTAACACTGAATAAATTCTAAATTACTCTCTCACAAGTTTCCAAAGAACTTTGATAAATACAAAAGAGCATCTTTATCAGGTAGGATAACATGGATGTCTCCATTCTGTAAATATTTGTTACCAAAGACTTCATCAAGCTTCGACAAACCTCTTATGGCTGCTGAATTTTGCTCTTTTCATTTTGTAAAATTTACCCGTGTTAATCCTTGTGGAAATACCAGCAAACTGAATGAGATAAAGGCATTTCTTCAGAATGCAGGCTTTTATATTTAAATGAATACAGCCAGTTGTAGTTCTTTGTTTTAACCAACAGCAATCTACTTTTTGCATACTGTTTAACCCTTTCAATCCTGAATTGCAAATTGGGCTATTCCATTTGAAGTCCACACCCCCCCTATGGAAGATTTTGGAATTCCAACCAAAATTAACATGTGAATTCCAAATTCCCAGCTGGAACGGCACTTAATATTAAATCTTCCATAGGGTTCTGCTGGAATAAGACACAGGAATTTATTTTTTTCCATCTGGATTTAATGTGGAAGTGCAACTGGAATTGGCAAGTAAAACATTTCTTCCATAGGGGGGGTGTATTTCAAATGGAATAGCCCAATGCAGGTGTGTATAGCCCATACTGAATTAATTGACACTCATTACGAATTTGAACGCTTGAGCGTTGTATCCTAAGTTCCTTTGGAAATTTTTTATTTTATTCATCTGGCACTTACATCAAAAATATATAGAACAGAAAAAGAAAATAAAGGACTGCTGAGCAGCCAGGGAGAACTGAAAGCACGAGAGAGTACTATCGTCAAAGACGCAGCTCGCCCAACTCAGCAGGCCTTTTACAAACAAATCAAATCAAAACAAAACAAAACAAAATAACTGGAGCAGGTGACACATTACATATTATTTTCTGTGAAATACGCTTTGAGGATACGTTTGAAGTTACTGAGGTTATTTGTAATGAGCTCGTTTCTGACGGATGATGGAATAGTAGACCAGATAACAGGGAATTGAACCCACAAACAAAATTTGTAGTGATTGGTTTTTGGAGTGACGGACTGTTTGAAAGATAAATCCTCACACCTAGGATTTACACACCACCTGCAAAAAAGAAACGTATTAGTATTAGTTAAACATGAACAAGCAAATGAAACTGATAAGTAAGTTCTTCTAGATTCAAGAGTAATGAGCCCTAGAGTTTTGAGTCTGTCTTAATATGATTGCTCCCCCCTACGTTGGCATAAAATCATCCTTGTTGCACGGCGTTGAACTAATTCTAACTTATCTACATTACATTGCTCAGACGTTCTATTGGATCTAAAGGGTTAATGTCATAGAGTATAATGGTGGATCCTCAGTGGAAAAAGTCCATATCTCAATATCAAACTTAGAACTTGTATATTTTAGTGATAGCTCGCAATAAGCAGAATTGAGATAACCGGGCTATAACTGATGAGGTAGCTCTGAAATGTACTAACCAATTAACTGTTCAAATGTAACAAATGTTGTCTACAGTGATAACAAGGTAGTTGACCACTATCTTTCAGACTTGGTTAGCTTTTATTAATGAACTTACTACATGCTACGATTTGAATTAACGTCCGGACTAAATTGTCTCTATACTGATTCCAAATAGTGTCTTCTTGGTTTGTTTCCGTCTTGGTTTGAGTTACGTGTTTTATAAAGAGGTACTTTCAAGTTCAAGTTAAAAGTTTATTTGTTTCCATCTCACATTACAAACAATTTTAACAACAAGTGATAATAATATAGATAAAAAAATACAATTGCTAATAAGCTAGATGTGGATGACATCAAAAACGCAGGGCATGTGTCTGATAGCACCCCTGAAATATGTGATGGCTCACCCCGAAAGGGGGGAAAGTTTTAAGATGTTATCATTTTTTTTTCATTTCATCTGTTGCAGCATTTTCTAAGCTTTAAAATGACACCTTACTTGTTGAAATTGATCTAGGTGATCACATATTACAACAGTAAATCTGTTGGAAATTCTTATTGTTTCCTTTATTTTTTGCTGCCTATTTTCACCTGTATCTTGAAAAGTGTTGTGACGCAAAGTCCCCCTTTTCGGGGTGAGTTATCACATAAACAGTCTGTCGGGAGGTGACAATATTTCACCTTCTTCTCTCCGATATAATGCATAATCGATATTACAACATCTTGGTTGCGAGATTTTTTTTATTGACATGACCTACCAATAAAGCTGACTTTGACCCTTATTATTTGAACAAGGAGAAAGCAAATGCAAAGTGGGAATGTGGGTATGAAAATTTGGGAGTTTTTCCTTTATAATGTGAGTGATTTTTTTGCTATTGGTAAAAAATTATGCATTATATGGTATTTTCTCTAAAAATCAACGATTTTGAGCCTTTTTAGACATACCAATTTCAACCCCTACATCAATCTTATAAAAAGACGTCAGTTTGGTCGATTCCACTAGCAAAAATATGAAAACTCAGATTGATGAAATTTTGAAAATACATTTTGCCTATAAGACTTTAAAACTGAAGATAAAACAAGGAGAAATAAATACGCTGATGTGGTGTATGAAAGGTACCTAATGTCGGCTCTTCATGCTTGCCTTCGATTTGTATTGCGATAAGCAGGCATCCAAATTTCGATAACAACTACCTTTTGTGCCAACGGGTCATCTTCTGACGTCAGCAGTGTGCATTGATCTCATAGCATGCAGGGCTCACAGCTAATGTTTTGAACCGCTGCCCGCTCGCTGTGTTGAAATAAAATGCATTTCATGTGAAATGTAGTGAGTATTGAAATACATTTTTCTGGATAAAAAGTAACCTTTGTAGTTTTTTAATATAAATTATGTCAAAAATTTGAGAATTTCATTCGTGACTGGTAAAAATTGAAGAAAAACCAACACGCTTCGCAAAAGAAAAAAAAAGAAATTTATCAAAACGACTAAAGCATGACTCAAACCCACGATCTTTAGATATCAAAGCCCGCACTCTAACCGGTGGACCATCCAGGCTGACGCTATATGGGAGGGAATTAAAAATTATATTCACTCTCTTTATGATGATTGGTTATATGCATGCGCAATTTTCTATCATTGCGGATGCGTAACCATATAAAATAATATGTGTAAATACGTAAATGCCCATCAAATACACAATCAGCCAGTTAGTCTAGTGGATAGCGCAGTGACTCTTAATTTCAGGACCGCGGGTTCAAACCCTGTTGGATTAGTTTTGAAAATTTCATTTTTTTGTGTGTGTAGCGTATTGGTTTTTCTTCACTTATTCACTGTTGTAACGAATGAAATTCTAGAATTTTTCGCGTCATTTATATATAAGAACCAAAAAGGTTACTTTTCAGTCTGGAAAATAAATGTTGAATGCATTACATTTCGCAAGAAATACAAAATTATTCATTGCAGTGAGGGCCGAGGCCAGTAAAAAAAAGCTCTGACATGAGATTCGTGCAGGTTTCTGACGCCAGAGGATGACCCGTCGTGACCAAAGGTAGTACAAGTCGAACTTTTGATGCCCAGCTGTTGCAATACAAATTGCAGGCAAGCACGAAGAGCCGATATTAGATACCTTTCGTACATCACATCAACATATATTTTTCCTCTCCTTATTTCTTTACTTTACAGGCCTTACAGGCAAAATATATTTTTCAAATTTCATCAATCTGAGTTTTTATATTTTTACTAGAAGAATCAAGCCAACTGACGGCGTTTTATCTTGTAAAACAAGAATGATGTAACAGTTCAAATTTTGTTGCTTAAAAAGTCTTAAAATCGTTTATTTTTATATAAAATGCCATATAATGATTGCTTTTTATCAACAGCAAAAAAAATCATATGCATTATATTGAAAAAACTCTGTATTCCAAGTCTCGCCAAACGAGAAAAATGGTCGCGAGATATTGTTGTTTTAAACGTGACCTGCCTAAAATGCTGGCTTTGAACCCTTATTATCTGAAAACGGTGAAAGCAAATGCAAATTTTGAACGGGGGTATCGCATAATGAGCCTGTAACAGGGTCGTTACGATTAGACTGTATAGTTACAAGATGAGGGAAAAAAAAAGGTACTTTTAATACCGATGCTTGAGGAAATACTATTTTATTTTTGGTGCCACTAGAAATATAATGTTTCAAATTCCCATCTTTTTATTTTTCAAATTGATTTACTTATTGAAATATCAATCAGATCTTCTCCAGATAATAAGATAAATATTCAGAGGAATAATTCAATCCAAAATTATTTGCTAGATAATTACAAGACTTAATTATGCTGAGTTATATTGGTAGGTCTTTTTAGTGGTCTCAACCATTAGTTTGTTTCCTATTGCATAAAGAAGAGAGCTTTTTATAAACATTTTTCTCTGATGACTTCCAAATAAAAATTTGATTTTTTTTTAATCTATACTCAATTTTGCTAAATTATGTACAAACATTTTGGACAAAATATAAAAGGAGAAAGAGGGGGTGGGTGGATTAAGAGATATTTTTTGCAGGGTTCTGAACAGATAAATTTGTAAATATATTTGATATGGCAACAGCACTTCTATTTCAAGAGCTTTGCTATACAAAGAAACACTTTACAGACGATATCTAGAAAGATGTTATTTCTAAATTCAGACTTTTTGTTGCTTGAGTTATAGCAAAACATGTGAGGAATTCTTAGAGTTAAATGTGTAAATATATCCAATATGGCAACAGAACTTCAATATATATCAGGAGAAGTTTTTGTTGCACAAAATCCAGGGGGAAGAATTGCTTTTGGTTAAGACCGTAAGTAAACAACTTTTCCCATAGTTTTACACACAATTGGAAAAACAAAGTCCAAAATCTTTAATCTTTGATGTCCTGGTATGTTATAAAGAATAATTTTGAAACTCAAAATATGCACTCAATAATGGGCTCCTCTCGTAGGAAAGTTTATTCAAGGAACTATTTTGCTATGTATTGAAACAACACAGGTAACGCCGCGTACGAATACCCGATCAAATCTGGTAGTATTGAGGCATATCAGCCTTCTCCAGAAGATATCAACAAAGATGTTATTTCACAAAGTATCACATTTCTCTCCTATAAAGAAGGAGATCTATTCATTACATGGTCCATTTATTTCTCACGAACAAAGTCACATAAAAATGCCACAGTTACCATGGCAACGCTAAAATTTAGATGGAACAGACACCTGAGACATGCTTTTAACGAAGATTTGTAGGATGTTTTGTGAAACCTATAACATGTCACATTCTTCTTCCTTGCACATTTTTTTATCTGTGTATTCCCATGGCTCAATTAACTAAAAGCAGTATGAATGTAGATTGTAGAAGTGAGAAAAAGTTGTCCCAAGGTAGGGGAAACGATTCAGTCCAGGAGTGACACTGGGTTAACATTCATGTAATTTTGTGTTTTTGTATGACATAATTTGACACAAAACTTGTCACTTCCAGCTATTAGGTTGAACAAAGCAATTCATAAGTCACACACCAAGTGTTTTAAATAAAAATAATTTAACTAGAAAAGCAACAAGACTGTAAACCAGATACAATAATATGTTAAATCACTGAAGATATATATGACAATCTCATCAACAATAATTTGTATGTCAACTCATTTTGCATCATTGCACCTGCAACATTACATTAAGCACTTGATTCACCCCAAATAAAACAACATATCTATTTGACCTTTTTTTATTTTCATCACTACTCAAGATATTGGGTTAATATAGTTTATGTCATCAACAACTCTTAACGAACTCACGTAAAATATACTCACCTTTTCCAAAATTCAATAGACCCATATAAAACAACCATTCCATTACCATCAATTTTGGGGCTATATTACATGTCTACTTAGTAGATTAAGGCCCGGTGCAGACTCCTCTACCGTATAGAATATTTTGCTTAGAATATTCTATGCTGACGACAAAATGACGTAGGTCATCGAATAAAACTGTGTCATTTTGTCGTCAGCATAGAATATTCTAAGCAAAATATTCTATACGATAGTGGAGTCTGGACCGGGTCATCTAGTTGTGCGTAGATAAGTTACTTTTTTATCTCCTGACAACATAACTGACTTATAATTTACTCACCTTTAACCAAAACTCACTGAGTATTTACTAACCCATATAAAAAAACTATTTCATTTCTAACCTTACACCAGTACTATCAATTTCAGGGCTATGCGTGGATAAGTTACCATCAACACGAGCCATTACAGGCTAAATTTGATTTTTACAGAATGATTTTTATTCTGTTATTTGATCTATGGCTGTTATGTAATATTGAGAGTTTTCTTATGCAAGGTACAGACAGTTAAGTTGTTGCTTATTTTAAGCTTTGTAATTTCAAAAATATGTAGGTAAAAAATTAGTGGGAAGAATCTAGGCCAGTCCCTTTAATGAACCCATATATAACAACTATTCTGTTACCATTAAATTTGGGTGGGGCTATATTTCATGTCTACTGGTACATTAACATCCAAATGTGCATAGATATGTTACTATTGAACTCCTCGCACCACAACTCACTTTTAATTTACTCATCTTTAACCACAACTCAGTTTATAAGGCCTTGATGAACCCATAAAAAACAACCATTCCCTAGACTCCTTCATCAGTCTTTCCCGGAACGTACAGCCGTAACATTTGTTTGTTACGGCCTACCGTAACATTTACATACCCTGTCGCTGGCGACGTCCCATGCTTAAGGTCAGGTAAGGTCAGGTAATGCGCATCAAACAAATATCTGAGATGATTATCATTGATTATAGCTAACGAGATACGAAGCAAAAATAATCCCTATTCATCATCGTGTTCCTCCACTACCCCGGTATTGTCATTATAATTACCTAACCCATTCGATCGATCATTACAATCGCTATAATTATCTCAGCTAAATGTTACATTATCAAATGTTATGGCTGGACCGTAACATTGGCGAATGTTACGGCTAGACCCTAACAATCGAATCGCCATTTTCTCTTATCTTGGGGAACTTCCAATTTTCGAAAAACAGACCCACCCTGAAAAGAACAGACCCGATAATTAACTACGTATATATATGCAAATCACAATATTAAGCATCTATGTATAATGAAAAACTTAACTAAAATTGATTTTTTTCCATGGTAAATCCACTCTAAAAGTGGTCTAATTTAACATGGAATTCTGACCCTTTTGTTGATCATTTTTGATTAGCACAACCTTCAAAGCCGACCATTTCGGTTTGTGATACTCGAGTGCATGATTGGAAGGCACTGTATCAATCTTTTAAACAAATATTGCGTCTAACGGCGCATTTCGCGTCAATATGGTACTAAAAAATATTTACATATGAATTCGGCAGAGAGTGTATTATGTTACGGCTGAGCCGTAACAAACAAATGTTACAGCTGTACGTTCTGGGATAGACTGTTCATGGGGTTTGCATGTTATGCAAGTACTTGTATCA
The DNA here is from genome assembly GCA_000969725.1 of Ophiothrix spiculata. Classification (NCBI taxonomy): domain Eukaryota; kingdom Metazoa; phylum Echinodermata; class Ophiuroidea; order Amphilepidida; family Ophiotrichidae; genus Ophiothrix; species Ophiothrix spiculata. The sequence goes on from JXSR01S063680.1 coordinate 34,643, forward strand.
TTGATTGATTGATTGATTGATCTAATCTTAAGCCATCTAATTTCGGGGATATATTACACACTTATTAGGTTAGCATCTAGTTGTGTGTAGATAAGTTACCATCATTAACTCGCAACACAACTCACTTGAAATTAACTCACCTTTAACCGAAACTAACTAAGTACTTGATGAACCTATATAAAACAACTATCCCATATCTAACCTTACTCCATTACTATCAATTTTGGGGCTAAATTACATACTTAGTAGGTTAGCATCCAGTTGTGCGTGGATAAAGTTTCCATCAACACGAGCCATTACAGGCTAAATTTGATTTTTACAGAATGATTTTTATTCTGTTATTTGATCTATGGCTGTTATGTAATATTAAGAGTTTTCTTATGCAATGTACAGACAGTAAAGTGGTTGCTTATTTTAAGCTGAGCATTGCGATTTCATGTTGAAGATGAACCAAAATTGGCAATATTTATAATTCATTTTAAAAATACCAATATCTAGTACATATCTACTAATCTAATTTAGGTTTTTTGAATATACATCACCCTTTGATATACTTCAAAACAGCATGCCCAAAGTGGTTGATTAAAATGCTTTATATAAGATGATTTGTCAAAATTTGAAAGTGAGGATATACTTATTATTTTTAGGGTATGTAAGATGGCAAGTAGTTGAGTTGAACGAGTGGATTCAGTATTTCAAGGGTTTTTGACCCGATCACTTTTTCGACCAATCCTACTTAAATGTTTCCAAATTAATTAATATTAAGAGATTTTAATACCGTAAGAAAGTGTTTATATTCTTAAAAATCCCTGTAAATTTTCAAGGTCTAATTATGTTTCCCTACATTGGCATATTCAGGATCTGAGAAAAATGGTTGTTTTGTGTGTGCTTGGGGGGGGGGGGGGGAAGATGGTTAGAGGGTATATTTCCCCCAAATATTTTGGCAAGAAAAGCACTTTTAAGTCTGATTATTTTATGGACATAGGAGATAAATATAAACACTGAATTGCCTTCTAAGTAGCTCAGATTTGAATCCCAGTTTGGACTTGGTGGAAATAGAGATTTAAAAAAAAAAGAAAAAAAAAAGGCAATTCCAAGGAGAAAGTCAACAAAACTAGATTTGGGTTAAAAGGGTATGTTCAAAATGATTGCAAATAACTTGTTAATTTATTTTTACCACAATAAATATCGTGCAGATTTTGTTTTAAGACAATTTTTCGCTTGTAACATCAAATACCTTTAGCTGTGCAAATCAAATTTTAGGTGTAGGTGATGGACCTTCATTTCAATAAAGACAAACAGACTGCTATGTTAAATTTGTGACTGAATCTAGTTACTGTAAACAGGAATATTTTCGCGAGCAGAATTTTTCGTGAAACCAGATAATCACGACATTTTTGCGCGTGTTAAATTAGCGTTTTAAAGCTTTATTAGATAGACCTACACATAAAATGAATGTATTCGCAAGGTGTTATATTTGCGGTTAGATGTTGATTTGCGAAAATTAAACTCTCACGAAAAATAACCCCGTTTACAGTATCTTCACTGCAAAAACTCAAAATGTAACAGATATAGAACGCGTTTTGGACGTGTCCAATGTGTTCTGGATGTGTTCAAGTGATGTTCTGGAACATCACTGGAACATATCTAGAACACATTGAACGTGTCAAAAACACGTTCTATATCTGTTACATTAAGAACGCGTTTTTGGCATGTCTGAACGTGGTCTGAACGTGTTGTAGAACACTACAGTTTTTGCAGTGTTCCTGACTTGACTATGGACACCAAGATTGAAACAACCAAATCTTGTTCCATAGACATCAGATACCAATCTGAAAGCTATTCGCTTTACACCCCTGACACAAACCTTTTATTGGAATCTCTTTGATGCCTGGGACGCATCTCCCCAGAATATAAGTTACACTTCCGATGATAACTCTCACCTCAAGTGCTCCAAATAAAAACAATCAGCATTGCGCGATCAATGACACTGCCTGTCCAGTTGGTCAAATTGATTGATGATAAGATTGTAAACATTTTGAGAAAAGGAAACCTATATCAGGGTACAGAAGAATCTATTCTGCTAAATCTGACATTGACCATATTTGTACAATCTATGCATTGACACTGCTTGGCCAGTTGGTCAAATTGATTGATGATAATCACTCGGATTCTAAACATTTGGAGAAAAGGAAACCTATATCGAGATGGAAAAGAATCTATTCCCCTTATTCTGACATTGACACTGCTTGGCCAGTTGGTCAAATTGATTGATGATAATCACTTAAGATTGTAAACATTCAGAGAAAAAGAAACCTATATCGAGATGGAAAAGAATCTATTCCCCTAAAGCTCAATTCATACTCGGCCTCCAAACAAAATTTTTCCTACCAAACATTTGGTCGTGACGTCACCAAATATTTTCCATCGAACTTAAACTATGAACGGGTAGCAAGCATTTGGTCCAATGTATATGGCAATTCAATAACATGTGCAATCTAGCGCGAAATTTTGTTTGGTCTGAACTCGGTGTTGAAGTTCTTTT
>JXSR01S063680.1:37402-57338 GCA_000969725.1 Ophiothrix spiculata
TATTCTGACATTGACACTGCTTGGCCAGTTGGTCAAATTGATTGATGATAATCACTTAAGATTGTAAACATTCAGAGAAAAAGAAACCTATATCGGGGTTCAGAAGAATCTATTCCGCTTATTCTGATATTGACACTGCCTGGCCAGTTGGTCAAATTGATTGATGGTAATCATGTAAGATTGTAAACATTTTGAGAAAAGGAAACCTATATTGGGATGGAAACGAATCTATTCGGCTAATTCTGACATTGAGTCATCCCCAGATGCGCACACATTACAGACTTTGCAGTTTAAAGTGGTTCCAGTCACAAATCCATCTTGCACCTAGCTTTGTATGTGTGTTGCTTATAAAGTTTCCCCCGGGGATGCAGTCCCATTCTGGAGGCGATGCATATGTAAGGGTAAAATAAATCCTTTTTCAGCATTGCTGTCACCCAAAGACCCCTCGTTTTTTTTTTATAATCACATGTGCTCTCACCCAAAGAACCCATAAATTTTTATATATTTTTCTTGCTGATTGCAAAATTTCACTCATTGAATGAAAAAAAATTGTGCTCTCACCCAATGACCCCTCCTTTTTAGACCAATAAGACTTCATATTTTTTTTATTTTTCTCTCACCGGATGCCAGAAATCATGCTCTCACCCATTGACCCCCCCCCCCACACCCCCATTTTTTGAGCTTGTACTCTCAAAGAATGCCCCAGCCTGTCGGAGCGGGGGCCTTACACCCGTATCCATTTCAAATATGACTGCCTCCGGGAGTTTTCACCTTTGATGGTGATCCAAAAGCTCTTTTTGTGCAGAAAATAGCTGAATATTTGGTAAAGTAACCTCGAAATTTCAATGACACATCCCAATCTACATTCCTTAGGCAGACTTTTCATAATATTTCCCCTAATATTACTCAGTTGACATCAGGAATACATCTTCAATGAAAAACAGCCAAGTGGAACTAAAGCATAACCAAATGTTTTGCCATTTTTCTGAAAATTTGACCCAAAATGCCTTTATCCCCTTTGAGCACTACACTATCACTTCAACAACTGATTGATATTGATTCCCAGTGTGTGTGGGAGAAACCCAAACAAATCTCAATTGGAAGATCAACAACTGCTTGACAACTGTCATGTCAGCATGGTCAGTTGGGTTATAGAGATGATACTATCACCTCCCAATTATCACTGCATTTGCTTTGCCAGAGATGTTTTATTTTCGATAGTGCAATAATGTAGCACATGGCCTTGGCTAGGAGAAATTTATATTGGAAATTTTCCAAATTTTGGGATTTACAAAGAGGATACTATAACCTCCCAATATTACTCCATTTTCATTGCCTGAGATGTCTTTGCTTTTGATGGTGCAATGTGCAAAAAATATATATATGTTTTGAGATCTAAGATTCTAGATTTGATGATTTAATCTTTCAGAAAAGAAATTATCACCTTAATCATTAATATACCATTAAGTTTTCCTCTCTCTCTCTCCTGTTACCTGTTACACCACAACCTCTTATATGAGAAGATGAATACAATTTTGATAATTTTCTCTTAGCTTCTCTTATTTTTTCTTTCAAATTTAATCCACAATCATTTCATTCTGTGATCCCATAATGAGAAAGCACAATTTTAACAACAAGCAAAGTAAACAAAGTAAAGAGCTTTTCTTCTTTGAGTTATTTTGATCAAATTACTGTTTTAAAGAGCTGTATCTCTCTCAATTCAATTCTTCACTCAAAAGCAAGTTGTCAAGTTTTTGTTTTTCTCTGAGTCTCAACTCTTTTCACCAAACAAGAAAACTGTAATTTCAGGAGTAATTTATGATCCCATGTAGAGACAATCATTTAAGTTAATGTAATCTGGAAATTTAAGATAAGTTTGATTTAGTTTTCCTGGAGAATTTGATTTACAAATCTTATTCTACACTGGTAAACAGAAGTTTTCTAAGGTTCCCTGTCAAGACAAGATGATACAAAACATATGCAAGTTTTTTTCATATTCCCTTTTTTAAGCGGGGCGAGTTAAAACTGCCTTAAACTTCCCTTGCTTTTCTGTATTTTCTTTTACTTTAAGTATTTCCTTCTACAAAACTGTTCTGTAGTTTTCTTTTTCTTCATTTGTGTTGAAGCAGAAATCAATTTGCTACAAAAGAAGACTTCAGGACCTTCCCATCATGCCTCACTTCCAATGGGATTTTTTGCATGGGTTGTGATGAGAGGATTTAGGGATGAATCACATCCGAAATGCAAGATGAGGATGAGGTCTGATGATTGTGCTATGTTTCATCCCTAAACCCTCTCATTAAAACCTGTACAAAAATCCCATTGGAAGCAAGGCATGATAGAAAGGTTCTAATATCTTCTTTTATTTTCTACAATGTTATTGTACTCACATAAATGTATTAAGGCATTTTGATTTTATTACAAAAGTAGAGAATAGGGGAGATTGGGGTCAAAGGCAACACCAAGCAATTCAGGCAATTTTATCAACAACAAAATACAGTGCTGTTACAGTTACACACATGTATTCAGGCATTTTAATTTTGTTACAGAGGCGAAAAGTAGGGGGATTTAGGGTTAAACTTAATGAAAAGTATTTTAAGAAACAACTTGCTGGCTTAAAGCGACTAGCCAAGATTTGTCGCCCACTTTTTAACTCTTTTCCATATTTACCTAATTTTAATCCATTTCTGGAAAGTGGTAAATTGTCAACTAAGTTTACAATGTAAAAATTGTACCACAAATGTTTGTTCTTTCGCAAAACTGAAAGTTGAACAAATCTGAGGCCTTGTTAGATTTGAACCTGTGGCCTCCCATTTATTAATTAGATGATATACCACCTGACCAAACAAGGCTAGATTGCATTGAAGTTTTAGATCATTAGGGCTTTCAGTTCAAATCCGCATGTGGTCAATGTTAACATCACCCGTGATATAGATTTATTAATCAGATCGATGCTATATTAGGTATGGAGACTAGATGATATTGAAACACTAGATTTATATTTATAGGACTTCAGCTCTAATCCACATGTGGTCAATGTTAAAATCACCTATGATATAGTTTTATTAATCAGATGCTCTGCCGTCTAAGCTATGAGAACAAGATGATGTTGAAGCACTAGACACAGTATAACTAGTCAATAAAAAAATATTTACCACACAAGCAAGTTTAAAGAGATGCAACAGAGACTGAATGGCTTTGGGCCAATCAACAGTAGCAAAAACACCAATATCTTCAACTTTCTTCAAATGACCTCTGATGACCCCAATCTTTATAAACCTCTTGTGCAAGTATTATCCTTCCAAATTTGATCTTTACCCTTCCAAAATAAAGAATGGAGTTTTGTCTTTAGATCTAGTCGTAACTTTATGTGCAGATATTTTTTTGCTTCTGCGTGAATTTAATAGAAAAATGTTCATTTTAAAAAGCTAAAAAGCACAGGTCTGCCAAGTATATTTCTCAAGACAGTAATATTGATCTACTTCAAACCCTAGTATCCAGCTGGGGTAGTATGCTAATCTATTAATTATCTGATCGATTTCAGTAGATCAGTTGAAAAATCGACCAATTAAATATTGATTTGACCTGTAAAGATCATATAAATGTATACAGACTCTTTTACAACATTTACAAAGTCACTTATATTTTTTCATGGAAAGAATGCAGACTAATTACACTGTGCTAGATCTATACCTACAGAACTTCAGTTGAAATCCACATGGGATCAATGTTAAAATCACCTAATATATAAATTCATTAATCTGATGTTGTACCATCCGAGCTATTGTGTCTCCAGATGGTATTGCAACTCAAGATTATATCAATCAGCCGTCAGCTCCATCCACATTTATCTTCACTTCACTTGCAAGGAGCATAATTATGGAAACAGAATATTTCTAACCAAATGAATATTACAAAGTTGACAAGAGGCCACATGAGTGCAAGAAAGTTGTATCTGCAATAACTGCCATATCTGTTATATTTAACACTATATCACTAGAATGCAGAAAATCCCTCAAAAAATTTATCCCATATGTCAGTGGCTCTTGAAATGGTTCTTCGGGAAACACTGTCACCTGAAGAACCATTTCAAGAACCAAGACAGGACATTCTACAGCAGGGATTCTCAACTAGCGGCGCGTGGCATGCCAAATTTGGCGCTTTTACAAGTATTGATTGATTGCTTTGACACTCTCTAAAAACACAGAAATAAATTACAGTCAATCTTCGAAATAAGCTCCCCGTTTCGCGGGCTTTTTACTCATTAACGCGTGTTGTCAAGTAGTACTCTGCGCCATGCGCGACACACTGCAATTCACGCAGTTGGATGTGATAGGTTGTTCCCACGATCGCCACACGGCCACGCCAAGTTCTTGTCACTGGGAAAAATTTACCAGTCAAAATGATCGTCATGCGTCCGCTGTGTCAGGTGATTTAAATTCTGAATTACGCTTACACACACACGGACTGCGTAGAAGCACAATTGTTTGAATATTTTGGGGAGCTTATTTATAAGATAGACTTTAGAAATGCACTGAGAAATAGGCAAGTTTGGCGCTTTCCCCTACAATTTACTCATTTATGTGGCGCATTGTAAGGACTAGTTGAGAACCCCTGTTCAACAGTGTGCAAATCAAGTTTGTGTGAAATAGCAGCTATTGCAGATATGGCTTTCTTCCACTCACATGATAATATGCTCTTATTTCCAGAGGCAAAGCTGTCAATAATAAACTTGTGTTTTCACATGGAATCTTAGCGAGTCTCTTTAATGCATATGTATTTGTTATCACTTCCAATTTAAACACCAACAAATGGGGAGGGGTATGTAATCCATGGATTCAATCATCAGATGTTTGGATATGAAAATGGGTAGGAGAGTATGTTTTTTTTCATTGGATGTAATCACCTAGCTTCCCCTGCCCTCCAAAGGCAACAAAATAAGGGCAGATTGGGGTCATATGTGATGACTCACCCCGAAAAGGGGGACTATGCGACAGAACACTTTTCGAGAAAATTATGAAAATAGGCAGCAAAAAATAAAGAAAATAATAAGAATTTCCAGCAGATTTTCTGTTGTAAAATTTGATTGCCTTGATTAATTTCAACAAGTAAGGTGTCATTTTAAAACTTAGAAAATGCTCTAACAGATGAAATGATAAAATCAAAATTGATGTCATCTTCAAAGTCCCCCCTTTCGGGGTGAACCATCACATATAATCAAAAACATTCCAAGAATAACTTCCATCTACTGGAAAAATTTGATGGGATCTGGAAACAAACACCAGTCATATTGTGAACCCTACATGTTGCTTATTTCGATATGTCTCCATCATGTGATTCCAATTGATGGAGGCCTGTGAAATAAGTCATGTAGGATTCACTGAAGAGAAGATATTGTGTATATCCCATCATGTACTGCATTCTATGGGATTTGTTTGTATGGAAAATTATGTGAGTAGCTAGTGATGAAATACCCATTAATTAAAGTTAATTGTTGTTTTGGACATATTTCTTCTTTAACTACTCACATGACTTCCTGTACAAAATTTCCCATTGAAAGCAATGCATTGTGGGATACACACTATTTCCTCTTATGGTGGATTTTCGCAAACCCCATCAAGCATATATGTGTACCGCCGCGGCAAAAGGGTCCAGTTGTCGGCTCGTACATGTTGCTCCTTGTAGCATATCTAATGTATGGTATTTGTATACATCAGATATGCTACAATGAGCTACATGTAGGAGTCGACAACTGGACCCTTTTGCCGCGGCTGTACACATATATTATTATAGTCACATACTCATATTTAGGCATTGGTTTATTATTTTATTTCAAATGCAGTAGGGTAGGGTAGGTTGGGGTCAGATGTAGCTTGAAGAATTTTCCGTTGGCATAGTACGTTTAGGGTACAATGTTATTTTAGACATACTCATATATTTTGACAATATTATGATATTTCACAGGCATTGGTAGGGTAGGTTCAGGTAAATTGTAGCATCTTGAGAAACAAGGAAAACAGACACTGTATGGGTAGAATGCAGTGAATAAAGCATGAATCTTTTTTTAATTTGGGCACATTATTTATAAACTAAAACATTTATTGAAATGTTTTTGGAAATGTTATTTTCGTCAATGGGACAAAAGGAACAATTGCATCAGTAAAAGCAGTGTCGATAATGCAAGGTTTGTTCAATCTTCCCCAATCTCTCCTTTTATCCATTTGCCATGGTAAATAAAGGACGGACAATCCAGGACTATAAAGAAAACACACATAGAGAATGCATTCTGAATGCATTCTCCAAATCTCCCCTTCAGGTACTCATTCTACACTGCAACAGTGAATAAGACACTTTGGGATAGGATGCAGCACATCGATTATATAGCATGATGTAGACATGTAAGAAATTACAATGTGTTCAATATACCCCAATCTCCCCCAACCATAAAACTTGCAACAGATCTTCCAAATCTCCCCTTTAGGTACTCATTCTACCCTGCAACAGTGAATAAGACACTCTGGGATATAATGCAGCACATTGATTATACCATGATGTGGATATGTAAAAAATTACAATGTGTTCAATCTGCCCCAATCTCCCCTAACTCCATTCTTAACTTGCAACAGTAAATAAAAACAGCACACTGATGACAAATTACAGAAAGGTGTTTAAGAAGTACAAAGTGCTCAATTTGCACCAAATTACAATGTGTTCAAGCTGCCACAAACTCCCCCACCAATTCAAAAACTCGCAACAGTAAACAAAAACACTTCAGGAAACAAAACAGCGCGTTGATGAAAAATCACAGAGAGACGTGCAAGATGTTACGATACGTTCGCCCTGATCACATTTCCCCACGACGAAACTGCCTACTAGGTCATCTTGGGGTTTATTATATACCCTTACTGCGGTAAGCGATCGCTTGTAGAGCTGGGAGCCATGGTAACAGCTACCTTGGTAACACAGGATTTTAGTTTCTAGTAGCGGGGTTTGGTTTCTTTGCTGGTTTTATTGATTGGATGAAATTGAGATCTGGAAGTATTGCCAGAAATTTAGGTGCAAACAAGTTGGATTCCAGACATTTGGTTGTGAACCAAACTGTGGTGGGGGTGGTACTAATAGCATAATAGTATTGTACGTATGACTTTAAAACACTTTAAACAGGGGTGTTCCCAGGACTTTGTCTTTAAGGGTGTGTGGAGGTATTTTTTGCCGACATGCCCCAGTATTTTGCCGACGACGAAAATAGAGTTATCGCTCATTTATCCTATACCACATATGCAAAGGGGATGTCTGAGGGGTATCATGTCCCCTCATTAGAAAAATTTGGTATTTGGAAACACTATTAACATAATTTGGTGCATAGTTTTTGCTAGCTGATGCCTGAAGTTAGCACTTATGTAGGCAAAGGACTTGTATTGAACAAGGGAACCAAACATATATAAAGTGGTGTCTGAGGGGTGTGTGGCCCCTCAGTAGTTAGAAAATTTTGTAATTTTGGAACACTATTATTGCAATTTGGTGCATAGTTTTTGCTAGCTGATGCCTCATTTTAGCACTTTCCCCCTATCAAATTGTATTGAACAGGGAACAAAACATACGAAAGGGGTCTGTGAGAGGGGTTGTTCCCCTCATTAGTTAGAAAATGTTGTAATTTGGAAACACTATTCATGCAATTTGGTGCATAGTATTTGCTAGCAGATGACTGAAGTTATTGAGCACTTTTCCCCATCACATGTAGGCCGACGACTTGTATTGAACAAGGGAATCAAACATCTTAAGGGGGTGTCTGAGGGGGATGTGCCCCCTGAGTATTCAAGTTAGAAAATTTGTGAATTTCCAACTTTGTTCACACCATTTGGTGCATAGTTTTCCTAACATTTTCCATTGTATAGTTCAATAGCTAAACGTCCCCACAAAAAGCTAAATGATGAGATTGTACACCTTCATTTTGCTGGCATTTGTCAATAGTTCATACAGCTCTCTTCCGCTAGCTAGCTCACCTTATGTCAGATTATAGAGTACCGGGATAGGGCAGTGTGTAACGATGAGGAAGACGTACCACTTTGTGTAAGATATTGCATATTTATATAGAAGGAATACCCAGAATTATGGTGATGTAATGTTGCAAAAATTTCTGTTTCTATTTAAAGAAATATTTATCATAATTTGATTTAAATATATATAAAAAATTTCAATACTGGTTTTTTTGGCAAAATATTGGTCGGACATTGTCCAGGCGGTGGCTATGCGCCTGACATCAGTGAAGCTTCAAACCATGATTGATTGGTCATTTAGCTTTTACCGGATAGAGGTGAAAAATCCCTCATATTTTCGTAAATTTGATCTCGCAATTTTCAACAAATGTGGCTTCACCCATAGACAACAACGTAAATGTCGGATATGCTGGTCGACATAAATAGTCTTCTTTTTTGAATGCTGGTTAGTGGAACAATTCAGACTACTGTAAAATGAAAAAGTAAAGCAAGGGGGAAAAGTAAATTTAAGGGTTATATTGTGTTTTTAACTTTCGGGTTGGGCTCGGTCAGTGATACAGATACACGTGGAATTGCCAGGATTAAGAACGGTACTTTCCATATCATTGTTTTGAGCAATGCTTCTCAACTACTGCAATTTTGCACTTTCACTATTATTGATTTGTGCTTTGAGTCTCTCAAAAAACACACATTAGAAATATGCTGTGAAAGAGGCACAGTTGGCGCTTTCAACATACAATAATTTTATCATTTGTATACTGATACAAACTAGTTTATGCATTGCATAAACTAGTTTAGAACTACTGGTTTTACTTGTGCCAAGCAATCTTTTTATCAACTTGCAGAATAGTATGTAGAAGTTAAAATGTGCCCATTGGGCTCAAAATCTACAATTATGGCAACACTGTTAAAGCAGGTTGATGGTTTATGGTATAAGAGTACAAGTTTTATTTAAATTCCAATATCAGGATGTAAGGAAATCCCTTGTTTATTTTTAGAAACTGGTTTCTTGTTTCTTTAATTTAAGTTGGGAATCGGAATTTGATGATGCTTTTTGTTTTGATCAAGTAGAGAGAGAGAGAGAGAGAGAGAAGTTTTTTTGGTTTTTTTTTAGAATCGGAATTTGATTATACTTTTTTTTTTTTTGGGGGGGGGGGGGGCTTGCATACAGTGAGATGGATATCATGCTCGAAAATGACCCCTAAATTGACTCCTAACCCAAGATTTTGTTTGATTCAAAAATTCAATGTAAATACGGATTGTGATTCTTTTCGTACACTTTTTGCAACCTAAGAAGAAAAGCCATATGGATACACAAAGCAGTGGCGTAACACAGGGGGTACCGAGGAAGCCCCATAAAAATGGTTGACCCCCTTCAAATGAAATCAAGAAAAGTATAAAGTTGTAATATATAATACACTGTAAAGGTAACTTCCCTTTTACAGATTTACTTTTCAGAATTTTCCAAAAAGTGTGCCAACGTGGTACACATTTTGGCAATATTTAAGAAAATTCTGAACATTTGCACCAAATTCAAGGACAATAATAATATTGGATTTGTATAGATCTAAGCAAAATTTGGGTAATTTGCTTCATGGATAGATTTTTGGTGTACTTTTTTGGTTTGAGCAAGTACTCTTTCACCCCCTGCAAAATTGTTTTGCCCTGCTCGACCCCTCAAATGAAAATGTCTGATTACACCACTTACCATTATCTCATATATTTTCCTTATTAAAGAACCATGGTCCGATTTTCCAAAATTTATTTTTCAATGTCATATGAAAGATGACCACTCGAGAGGTTCAAGATTCAAATTTTAGCTAAATCGGTAAAACCGTTTGGATTTTACAGGCAAGTTTGTATATCAGATCCTCCTATACTTTACTGTGTAAAATTAATTATGGTTACCATAATTAGACACATTTTCAAATATATCTCTAAAACGGAACATATAATTCAGCCATGAAATTTCACATGGGTCATGAGAAAAATATGAGCAACATTCTGGTACCAAAATCTCAAAAAATTTGAAAAAAAGTTGAGGCAATCGGACCATGCTCCTTTGAAGCCCAAAATATGTCCATTGTGCATGGGTCCAACTGAAATCCCCATTTTTTATTATTGGTAAAACTGTAGTCAGTAAGGCATCTTTTATGCACAGTGTCATTGCCCTTTAGCCATGCTATAAGTAAATATAGGTAATATACAAAAGTAAGAAATATAATAAGTATAACATTCAAAGCAATCTTATTGCCCTTGTGGATAAGATCATTTTACTTTCCTATAATTTACATTAATCTAATGATATTGAAAATTAACAACTTATAAGTCTCTGAAGATTGAAAATTAAAGTAAAAAAATGTAAATTCCATACAATAAAAATAGTGTTATGTTATTATTTTAATATTTTGATATAATTTCTAATCTAAATTCCAATCACGTTTGGTAATTGAATGAACGAAAATGAAGTAATTGACTTGGGTGTCAAATGATTCCTATTTAGATCCTAAATGTGATGCTGCATGAAAAGGTTGCCTTAATGGGACAAGCTATGATAGAAGTTGAAGTAATTGACTCGGGTGTCAAATGATTTCCTAGTGTGATCTTCAATGTGATGCAGCCAGAAAAGGTTGCTGTAATGGGACAAGCCGTGATATAAAAAGTACGGCTGAACTCAGTGGTGTGAGCAAAGGGGGCCGGGCCGGGGCATGTGCCAACCCTCCCCAGTTCGGTATGTCAGTTCCCTTTCAGCAATCTCCCGTCAAGCACCTGACTACATCTCAGGCATGCTTCAGTTTCGGACTGATTCCAGGCAACTCCGCTCCACATCTTCTGCCCCTCAACTCATCCAGCCAAGAACACAACATATCACCTTTGCCGATCGTGCTTTCTCTTGCTATGCTCCTCGCAGATGGAATCAACTTCCACCCCATATCAGAAATGCTGGTTCCATTTTCATCTTCAAAAGACTTTTGAAATCGCATCTCTTTGAACTTGCCTATAGACAGTAGTTTTTCGCTTTGTGCCAAAACGCCTTAGTACAATTGTTTTGGTTTTAGGCGCTATATAAATTCCATTATTGTATTGTATTGTATTGTATCTGGACAATAAAAAGATAGAAACAGAAAGGGGAGGAGAAAAAAATTAAAAGAAAAAAGAGAATACAAAGAAAAAATATTTAAAATCATTGGAAATGTTATCTATGTGCTTGTGAGACCTGAAATTTGGTATTGATGTGAAGCTAAGATAACAAATTATTCTAAAAATATGATTTAAGAACATTCAAAGCTGGTAAAAACAAAACAAAAAAGTAGTAGTAAAATGTATGTGACTTACAGTATTGCTCATACCAGTTTTATCTTTAAATGGTTTAGGTGAAAAGAGAAAGGATGTATCTAGAAAATAAATACTGAATTTTAAAGCAAATAAAAAAGTTTAGCTGAATACATTGACAAAGTTAAAATTTTGAAGGTAAAATTGTGTACACCAACAAAGTGGCACATCAATGAAATAGAAAACTTTAATTGCACTGGTGACTTAAATATACCCTCTATGGGCGCTTAATTTTGTTTCTTTCTGAAACTAATAATTGAAAATAATCCCAAAACGATGTTTATTTGTTGTAGATGTCATCCAAGCCTTATGGATACGCAAAATGGTAAAGTAATCAGATGGATAAGCTTGCTCTGGTGATTTGAAAGCCTCCGAGCCTTTTCTCCAATTTCTCTTTCAAACTAATACTAGTAATAGCACTTATTATTTCCAAAACAACATAATGTTTATTTGATTCTCCTCTAATGTTTTAATGTTTAAAATGTCATGTGAGCTTTTGGAATTTTATCAAATTGTAAGAGCATCAAAAAGGGGGCAAGTTGCTGTGATGAATTAGTTGGCTTCTAGCGTTTATCTTTGTGTGAGTCTCATGAGTTTCAGAGGGCGGGGGAAACCTTATTTCAGGTATATCACCTACAATGATAATTGTTTGAAAATTAATCTGGTCTTGTTTTAAATTTTTGAATTAGTTCTTAAAATCAATAACTGCTTTGTGCATATCAGTTTTTGAGAATTTTTAAAATTATGAGTTTTTGGTTAACTTCACCTGAAATTTTATTTCACAACTTAGTGCCAAGAGGTATTTTCACATAGATTTAATTTTGTGTTCTTAAATGTGACAAAAAGAAATCTCAGTGTTTTACAGTCAAGCTAATTTAGATTTTGCATATTGGATGATTTTTGTCCATTACTTTTTTTCAAACCCTGTAAAATGAGCTTTTATCTGATTTTTCCCCCCAATTTTTGAGCTATTTCAGACCAATAATAACTTCCACAAAAGAACAAAAAAGAAGAAGTCTTCAATTTCTTGTAAGATTAAATAAAGTATGTTCCACTACATCTTTTCCAACCATTTAATACATAACCTTTTTCAATTAAAAAAATTAGTGGTACTAAGATCATTATGAGAGACACCCCCGTTTAAGATTCGCAAATTACCATTTCTTAAAACCCAATTAGGGTAATAGCTGCGTAATGGAGATTTAATGATGGCTCAGAGGGGTTTATTACAGGAAACTGCAAGTGTGTATTTGGTTTCTGTTTCTGGCTTGTTAGGGAAGATTACTGGGTAGATTTTGTTATTTCAATGCTTCAAATCCAGAGACAAAAATGTGATGGAGAGGTGGAGGAAGTATAACAGGATTAAGATTTTTTTTTAGGAGATTTAACTGATAATTGGCTCTTACATTTTCAACCAGATTATTTTGTAGGTCATGAAGACAATATTTCTCATAATTTGTGATTGCTAAAGGCTGACTTGCATTATGATGATGACCAATGTAGGGTGACGAACAATGATAAAATAAAATACTGTTGAATTATAACAATAGTCATCTTACGTCTCCCGCTGCAAATCAAGTCGTTGTGATTTTGTCACTGATTGTTGACATAAAACAGGATAATTTGTGATTGCTTACCTGATAGAAATACAATGTCAACAAAATGAGCTAAAATTACAATGTCTTTTTCAATTTGATCTGAGTTATAGGTCAACATCACATGTAAGTGTTAGTGATATGTAACATGGAGAAAAGTGACATATGTCATAGTTTATTAAAACTAAATTTGATATTTAACCTCTCCTTGTCGCCAGCAATGATGAAGATTGCCATATATATAACTTATTAGTTGTGCGTAGACAAGTTACCATCAACAACTAGCAACACAACTCACTTGAAATGAACTCACCTTTAGCCGAAACTCAATAAGTACTTGATGAACCTATATAAAACAACCATTCCATATCTAACCTTACTCCATTACTATCAATTTCGGGGCTAAATTACATACTTATTAGGTTAGCATCCAGTTGTGCGTGGATATGTTACCATCAACACGAGTCATTACAGGCTAAATTTGATTTTTACAGAATGATTTTTATTCTGTTATTTGATCTATATATGGCTGTTATGTAATATAAATAGTTTTCTGATGCAAGGTACGGACAGTTAAGTGGTTGCTTATTTTAAGCTGGGCTTTGTGATTTCATGTTGAAGATGAACCAAAATTGGCAATATTTATAATTAATTAAAAAAAATCCTCACCTTTACCATTGATATATGTATATATTTCAAAACAGCATGCTCAAAGTGGTTAATTTTTTTTGTTTAAGATGATTTGTCAAATTTGAAAGTAAGGGTATATTTATTATTTTTAGGGTTTTTAAGGTGGCAAATAACTGATTTGGATGAGTGGGTATAGTTTTTGACCCCTACTTTTTCAAATTGAATTACTTGATACCACAAGAAAACTCACATGTATTCTTCAAAACCCCTGTAAAATTTGAAGCTCTAACTATTTTTCAATACAGTGGCAGCTCAAGGATGTGAGAAAATTGTTAAATTTGTGACTGAATCTTGTTCATTTACTATGGACATAAAGATTGAAACAAACATATCTTGTTCCCTGGACTTCAGATATCAATCTGAGAGCTATTCACTTGTTTCAAATCATGCATCTCCCCAGCATATAAGTTACACCTCTTTCCCAAACATTTTATCAGCATCTCCTAGATGACTGGGACACATCTTCCCACATATAAGTTACACTTCCGATTCAACAACTCTCACCTCAAATAAAAACAATCAGCATTGCACGATCAAAGACATTGCCTGGCCAGTTGGTCAAATTGATTGATAGTAATCACTTAGATTCTAACATTTGGAGAGAAGGAAACCTATATCGAGATGGAAAAGATTCTATTCCGCTTATTCTGACATTGACACTGCTTGGCCAGTTGGTCTAATTGATTGATGATAATCACGTAAGATTGTAAACATTTTGAGAAAAGGAAACCTATATCGGGGTACAGAAGAATCTATTCGGCTAATTCTGACATTGACACTGCTTGGCCAGTTGGTCAAATTGATTGATGATAATCACTTAATATTGTAAACATTTTGAGAAAAGAAACCTGTATTGGGATGAAAAAAAATCTGTTCCACCAATTCTGACATTGACACTGCTTGGCCAGTTGGTCAAATTGATTGATGACAATCATGTAAGATTGTAAACATTCAGAGAAAAAGAAACCTATATCAGGATGCAGAAGAATCTATTCTGCTAATTCTGATATTGACACTGCTTGGCCAGTTGGTCAAATTGATTGATGATAATCACTTAAGATTGTAAACACTTTGAGAAAAGGAAACCTATATCGAGATGCAGAAGAATCTTTTCGGCTAATTCTGGCATTGACACTGCTTGGCCAGTTGGTCAAATTAATTGATGATAATCACATAAGATTGTAAACATTTTGAGAAAAGGAAACCTATATCGGGATACAGAAAAATCTATTCGGCTAATTCTGACATTGAGTCATCCCCATACGCGCACACATTAGAGTTTGCAGTTTAAAGTGGTTCCAGTCACCAGTCCATCTTTCACCTAGCTTTGTATGTGTGTTGCTTATAAAGTTTCCCCAGGGATGCAGTCCCATTCTGGAGGCAATGCATATGTTAGGGTAAAAAAAAAAACCTTTTTCAGCATCGCTGTCACCCAAAGACCCCTCGTTTGTTTTTTTATAATCACATGTGCTCTCACCCAAAGAACCCATAAATTTTTATATTTTTTTCTTGCTGATTGCAAAATTTCACTCATTGAATGAAAAAAATTGTGCTCTCACCCAATGACCCCTCCTTTTTAGACCAATAAGACTTCATATTTTTTTTATTTTTCTCTCACCGGATGCCAGAAATCATGCTCTCACCCAATGACCTCCCCCCCACCATTTTTTGAGCTTGTACTCTCAAAGAATGCCCCAGCCTGTCGGAGCGGGTGCCTTACACCTGTAGCCATTTCAAATATGACTGCCTCCGGGAGTTTTCACATTTGATCTTGATCCAAAACTCTTTTTGTGCAGAAAATAGCTGAATATTTGGTAAAGTAACCTCGAAATTTCAATGATACATCCCAATCTACATTCCTTAGGCAGACTTTTCATAATATTACCCCTAATATTACTCAGTTGACATCGGGAATACATCTTCAATGAAAAACAGCCAAGTGGAACTAAAGCATAACCAAATGTTTTGCCATTTTTCTGAAAATTTGACCCAAAATGCCTTTATCCCCTTTGAGCACTACACTATTGCTTCAACATCTGATTGATATTGATTCCCGGTGTGTGTGGGAGAACCCAAACAAATCTCAGTTGGAAGATCAACAACTGCTTGACAACTGCCATGTCAGTTGGGTTATAGAGATGATACTATCACCTCCCAATTATCACTCCATTTGCTTTGCCTGAGATATTTTACTTTTGATAGTGCAATAATGTAGCACATAATTTTGGCCAGAAAGTTCAATTTGAAATTTTCCAAATTTGATGATTTACAAAGAGGATACTATAACCTCCCAATATTACTCCATTTTGTTTGCCCGAAATGTGTTTACTTTTGATGGTGCAATGTGTCACATATAAAAAGAAGGGACAAGGGACTTGGCCTGGAAAATTAATTTTGAGATCTTAGATTCTAGATTTGGTGATTGAATCTTTCAGAAAACAAAATTATCACCTAAATCATTAATATACTATAAAGTTATCCTCTCTATCTCCTGTTGCCTGATACACCACAACCTCTTATATGAGAAGATGAATACAATTTTGATAATTTTCTCTTAGCTTCTCTTATTTTTTCTTTCAAATTTAATCCACAATCATTTCATTCTGTGATCCCATACTGAGAAAGCACAATTTCAACAACAAACAAGGTAAACAAGTAAACACCAAACAGTTTTTCTTTGTTGTGTTATTTTGATCAAATAACTTTTGTTTAATTCTTCACTCAAAACAAATTTTCATGTTTTTTTTACCCAAACAAAAAAACTGTAAATTCTGGAGTAAGTTTATGATCCCATAAAATCATTTAAGTTAATATAAGCTGAACATTTAAGATAAGTTTAATTTATGCTTTCTGAAGAATATTATTTACAAATCTTATTCTACACTGGTAAAAAATCAGTTTTCTAAGGTTCCCTGTCAAAACAAGATGCAACAAAACATATGCAAGCTTTGTCATATTTTTTTATGTGCAGTGAGATAAAACTACCCTTAAACCTCCCTTGCTTTTCTGTATTTTCTTTTATAATTTTCTTCTTTAACTTTTTGCCATCTCCAAGTATTTCCTTCTACAAAACTGTTTCGTAGCTTTCTTTTTCTTCATTTGTGATGAAGCAGAAATCAATTTGCTACAAAAGAAGACTTCAGGACCTTCCCATCATGCCTCACTTCCAATGGGAATTTTTTTCATAGTTTGTGATGAGAGGGTTTAGGGATGAAACACATCCGAAATGCAAGATTGGGATGAGGTCTGATGATTGTGCAATGTTTCATCCCTAAACCCTCTCATTAAAACCTGTACAAAAATCCCATTAGAAGCAAGGCATGATGGGAAGGTCCTAATATCTTCTTTTATTTGCTACAATGTTATTGTACTCACATAAATGTATTAAGGCATTTTGATTTTATTACAAAAGTAGAAAATAGGGGAGTATGGGGTCATAGGTAACACGAGGCAATTCAGGCGATTTAATCAACAACAAAATACAGTGCTGTTACAGTTACACACGTGTATTTAGGCATTTTAATTTTGTTTCAGAGGCGACAAGTAGGGGGATTAAGGGTTAAACCTTTAATGAAAAGTATTTTAAGAAACGACTTTGTTGGCTTAAAGCGAATAGCTAAGATTTGATGCCTTATTTTTTAATTCCCTTCCACACTTAGCTCATTTTAATCCATTTTTGGAAGGTGGTAAATTGTTAACTAAGTTTACAATGTAAATTGTACCACAAATGTTTGTTCTTTCCCTTGCAGAAAGTTGATAAATCCGAGACCTTGGTTAGATTTGAACCTGTGACCTCCCATTTATTAATCAGATGCTATCCCACCTGACCTATCAAGGCTTAATGGCATTGAATTTTTAGATCATTAGGGCTTTCAGTTCAAATCCACATGTGGTTAATGTTAAAATCACCCATGATATAGATTTATTAATCTGGTGTGATGCTGCATTAGTTATGGATGCTAGATGGTATTAACACTGTATGGAATGAATCTTGAGTGGCACCCTATTGTACCCTTTTTACTTGTGCACCCTTTTACGAAAACACTCATTATACGTAAGTGACGTAAAACGTACCCTTATAATTTTTTTTTCGGATTTTCAAAATGTACGCTTTCTAAAGCGTACGTTCCACACAGTGATTGAAACACTAGATTTATATTTCAGCTCCATTCCACTTATGGGCAACGTTAAAATCACCCATGATATAGGTTTATTAATCAGATACTCTGCTGTATGAGGTATGGAAGCTAGGGAGGCTAGGTGGTATTGAAGCACAAGATTTACTTCAGCTCCAATCCACATGTGGTCAATAAATTCATCTATTGAAAAATTATGATGAATACTGCTTGTTACTTATTTTATAGATGTCTCCAAAATGAGATTTCGATTGGCGGAGGCCTGTGAAATGAGTCACATTTAGGATTCACTGAAGAGAAGGTACTGTGTCTTTCCCATCATGCATTGCTTTTTATGGGATTGTTTGTATGGAAAATCATGTGAGCAGTTAGTGATGAAATGCCCATAAATCAATGGTAATTGTTGTAATCTTGCATTTTAGACATATTTCATCACTAACTACTCACATGACTTCCTGTACAAAAATTTCCATTGAAAGCAATGCATTGTGGGATACACACTATTTCCTCTTATGGTGGATTTTCGCAAACCACATCACGCATATGTTATTATAGTCACACACTCATATTTAGGCATTGGTTTATTATTGTATTTCATATACAGCAGGGTAGGGTAGGTTGGGGTCAGATGTAGCTTAAAGAATTTTTCCATTGGCATAGTTCAGGGTACAATGTTATTTTAGACATGCTCATATGTTTTTGTAATATTGTGACATTTCACCGACATGGGTAGGGGAATTTTAGGTGAATTGTAGCAACTTGAGAAACAAAGAAAGCAGATTCTGTATGTTACCAATACAGAGTCTGTTTTCTTTGTTGCAGTGAATAAAACATGACTGTTTTGGATTTGGGCACAGCATTTATAAGCCAAAACTTGTATGGAAATGTTTTTTAAAATATTATTTTTTGTCAATGGGACAAAAAGAGTAAAAGAGTGTTGATAATGCAAGGTACAATCTTCCCCAATCTCGCCTTTTGTCCATTTGCCATGGTAAATAAAGGACCATTCAGGACTATAAAGAAAACACACATAGAGAATAAGACACTTTGGGATAGAATGCAGCACATCAATTATATAGCATGATGTAGATATGTAAGAAATTACAATGTGTTCAATATACCCCAATCTCCCCCAACCAATCTTTTAATAAAGAAGTTGCAACATATCTTCCAAATCTCCCCTTCAGGTACTCAGTGAATAAGACACTCTGGGATAGACTGCAGCACATTTATTATACATGAATGTATATATGTAAAAAAATACAATGTGTTCAATATGCCCCAATCTCCCCTAACTCCATTATTAACTTGCAACAGTAAATAAAAACAGCACACTGATGACAAGTACAAAGTGCTCAATTTGCCCAAAATTACAATGTGTTCAATCTGCCACAAATTCCCCTACCAATTCAAAAACTCGCAACAGTAAACAAAAACACTTCAGGAAACAAAACAGCGCGTTGATGAAAAATCACGGAGAGACGTGCTAGATGTTACGATACGTTTGCCCTGATCACATTTCCCCACGACGAAACTGCCTACTAGGTCATCTTGGGGTTTATTATACCCTTACTGCGGTAAGCGATCGCTTGTAGAGCTGGGAGCCATGGTAACAGCTACCTTGGTAACACAGGATTTTAGTTTCTTGTGGCGGGGTTTGGTTTCTTTGCTGGTTTTATTGATTGGATGAAATTGAGATCTAGAAGTATTGCCAGAAATTTAGGTGCAAACAAGTCGGATTCCAGACATTTGGTTGTGGACCAAACTGTGGTGGGGTGGCACTAATAGCATTATAGTATTGTATGTATTACTTTATAAAAAAAATTGAAGTGTATCTCCTTTTCAAGATTTTGCATTTTAAGAGAAAAGATCTCCAAAAGTCTTAAATGATTACCGTTATTTGACAGTATTTAAAGCAATATTTTAAGATTTGGTTCAAAAATAGATTTGGGTTACAACAATTTCAGAATCATAACTAGCGAAATATATACATATGTATTTGCCATAACACGCCCAAAGTGATGGGGACGGCCAGGCCGGTATTTTTTTTTAATAACCATTACAGATGCCATGTGTAACAGAAACAAGGTCATAAAAAAAAAGGTTTTCTTCTCTTAAATTTCGCCAATATACACATTTTTGAACATTTTCGCGGCTGGAAATCAGGCAAAACTCAAGAAATATT
>JXSR01S063680.1:79796-91665 GCA_000969725.1 Ophiothrix spiculata
TAAGAACATTCAAAGCTGATAAAAAACAAAACAAAAAACTAGTAGTAAAATATATGTGACTTACAGTATTGCTCATACCAGTTTTATCTTTAAATGGTTAAGGTGGAAAGAGAAAAGATGTATCTAGAAAATAAATACTGAATTTCAAAGCAAAACAAAAAAGTTTAGCTGAATACATTGACAAAGTTCCAAGTTAACATTTTGAAGGTAAAATTATGTAAACCAACAAAGTGGTATAGCAATGAAAAAGGAAATTTCAATTGCACCGGTGACTTAAATATACCCTCTATGGGCACTGAATTTTGATTCTTTCTGAAACTAATAATTGAAAATAATCCCAAAACGATGTTTATTTGTTGTAGATGTCATCCAAGCCTTACGGATACGCAAAATGGTAAAGTAATCAGATGGATAAGTTTGCTCTGGTGATTTGAAAGCCTCCGAGCCTTTTCTCCAATTTCTTTTTCAAACTAATACTAGTAATAGCACTTATTAATTCCAAAACAACATAATGTTTATTTGATTCTCCCCTAATGTTTTCATGTTTAAAATGTCATGTGAGCTTTTGGAATTGTAAGAGCATCAAAAAGGGGGCAAGTTGCTCTGATGATTAAGTTGGCTTCCAGCGTTTATCTTTATGTGAGTCTCATGAGTTTCAGGGACGGGGGAACTTCATTCAATTTTAGTGTGTATATATTTGTACCTAGCTCTGGTTCAGATTTTAAAATACATGTACTACCATTTCTATACCATTACTCATTACTGATTACTATCTGGCTCTTCTAAATACTGGCATCTACTGTAGGATTTTGTATCAAATTTTTTATTTGGGGAGGGTAGAACTCTGTATAGAACAGCTGTTTAATAGAATTGTCTGAGGACCAACTGTTATCATTTTAAATTTACTAAAATGACATTCAATGTAAACCTAGTATTTCTGGGCCTAAACCTGGTATTTCTCGAACCAATATGTATTTTATAATTAAAATCAAGCTCCTCAGAGCTAATTTGTACCATCTATAATGATGTTTAAAAGCAATCAGATCTCACTGTTATTTAAAAAGTTACAATCAATTTATCAACTGTTCTTAAGCATTGGTTTAGATACTTTTTTTATTCAAATTTCCAATTTTTAACTGCCAAAACCCAGAAACATATTTAATTTTGGTCTGGGACCTTATTTTCGAAGTTAAAGTCAGCAGGTATTGTCATAAAAATATAATTTTGTGATTTTAAGATTGAACTTGGTGACAAAAAAAAAATGTTTTTCAGCCCCAATGGAATCAGCATTTTTTTTAAAAATTTGCTATTAAATGTTTTATTTTTTTAAACTTTTCAGTTTGTATACTATTTTAACCACCATTAAAGAGAAAACATCTTTCTGACTGACCTTATTTGACAAGTCCACCGAGCTGGAAAATGGGAAGGGGCAGTTATTTGAATGTATTATAGATAAATTGGAGAAAATGCTTTTGGTATAGTTAGCATGTAGCAAATCAAATGTCCCACAAATATAGTAGGTACCATTACATGTTTTCCAGCTATTTAAAATGCACCCCTTTTCTGAATTTGTTTGATAAATGAGAGATACCAAGATCACTATAAAAGACACCCCTTGGTTATATCCACAATTTACCATTTCTTAAAACCAAATTAGGGTAATAGCTGCATAATGGAGATTTAATGATGGCTCAGAGGGGTTTATCACAGGAAACTGCAAGTGAGTATTTGGTTTCTGTCTCGTTATGGAATATTACTTGGTAGATTTTGTTATTTCAATGCTTTAAATCCAAAGACAGAAATGTGAGGTAGAGGAAATATAACAGGAGTAAGAAAAGTGAGTTGGAACTTTCACCTTTTTGATAAGTTGAACAAAAAAAAAAAAAATAAGAAATCTGCCCTGGCTGATCCAGTCGCCTTATCAACAATTTGAAAATATTTTTGTGAAAATTAACACATGACAATTTAAATTTTATGTATGATTAAATGATACAGAAGGTTCCACTACATCTTTCCAACCATTTTAAAACACAACTTTTTAAATTTACCAAATGAATAGTACTAAGATCATTATGAAAGACACCCCTGGGTAAGATTTGCAAATTACAATTTCTTAAAACCCAATTAGGGTAATAGCTGCATAATAGAGATTTAATGATGGCTCAGAGGGGTTTAACAAGGAGACTGCAAGTGAGTATTTGGTTTCTGATTCTGGCTCGTTACGGAAGATAACTTGGTTGATTTTGTTATTTTAATGCTTCAAATCCAGAGATAGATATGTAAGGTAAAGGAAGTATAACAGAATTAAGAAAAGTGAGTTTGAACTTTCACTTTTTTTAAAGATTTTAGAAGATTGTTCTCTTTTCAAAACCTGTAAATTGAGTTTTTGTTCCAGAAAATGTGTTAGTAAAATGTTTCAATTTATTCTGGTTTTTTTTTGATATTTGGGCTATTTTAGGTAAATTATAACCTAAAGAAAAAAAAAGAAAAAAGAAATATACCCTGACTGACTGACTGACTGACTGACTGACTGATCCAACTTGACAGCTCGTCCAAAAAAGGGTTAATTGGTCATCTTATTGGCAATGGCAATTTGAGAAAGTAGCTTTTACCAAATTTAACACTTTTACAATTTCAATTTCTTGTACACAGATGGTAGGTTCCACTACATCTTTTCCAACCATTTAAAACATAACCTTTTTTCAATTTAGAAAATGAATGTACTAAGATCATTATGAGAGACACCCCAGGTAAGATTCACAAATTACAATTTCTTGAAACCCAATTAGGGTAATAGCTGCGTAATGGAGATTTAATGATGGCTCAGAGGGGTTTATCACAGGAAACTGCAATTGGTTTCTGATTTTGACTCGTTATGGAAGATTACTTGATTGATTTTGTTATTTCAATGCTTCAAATCTAGAGACAAAAATGTGACGGAGAGGTGGAGGAAGTATAGCAGGATTTTTTTTTTATGAGATAGGACTTAAAGCTGTAAAAATATCAAAACGTGACTATTTGTTAGTCAGAACTTCAAATTTAAACGATAATTGGCTCTTACATTTTCAACTAAATTATTTGTAGGTCATGAAGACAATATTTCTCATAATTTGTGATTGCTAAAGGCTGACTCGCATTATGGTGATGACCAACATAAGGGACAAACAATAATGAAATAAAAAGCTATTGAATTTTTAAAATCAGTCACTCTCCACAAGCAAATCATTTCAGTTTAGTTCCTAGGCTTGGTGTTGTGATTTTGTCAGTGGAGGTTGACTTAAAACTGGACAGTAAAAAGTATCATTCGCAGCTTGCCATCACCTGCGTCACTTGACGCTGACTAATTCACTAGCCACTGCAGGCTGTCATAGGTAACAGTCTGCTGTCGTTGCTTTACATCCAAGATTCGCACTCGTCTCCCTCCTTTGTTAATTCGTCACAATTAAAAAGAAAGAAATTCTGTAGGGTAATTACCAAGTATAACACTAAGAAAGCCTCTAGTGAAGCTTATTTCCATTGGGTTCAAGGGTCCAAGATCTTTCTTCAATCAGTTTCAGATGCAGAAGGAAGACTGGATTACCTGTAGAAGAATCTGCTGAAACGAACAAGTACAGAAGCCTAAAATTCAACCAATAATTAGCTTTTTACATACATTTTCAACCCAATTACTTGTAGTGAGTCAAGACACAATTTCTCATAATTTGTGATTGCTTGTGTGATAGAAATACAATGTCAACTTTGGTGATAGAAATATACAATGTCAACAAAATGACAACGTCTTTTTCAATTTTATCTGAGTTATAGGTCAACATCACATATAACTGTTCGTGATATGTAACATGGAGTAAAGTGACATATGTCATAGTTTATTGAAACTAAATTTGATATTTAACCTCTCCTTGTCGCCAGCAATGATGAAGATCAAGGAAACGAACAAGGGCAGAAGCCTAAAATTTAACCAGTAATTAGCTTTTACATACATTTTCAACCCGATTTCTCATAATTTGTGATTGCTTATAGGATAGAAATACAATGTCAACAACATAACAATGTCTTTTTCTATTTTATCCCAGTTATAGGTCAACATCACATGTAACTGTTTGTGATATTTAACATGGAGAAAAGTGGCATATGTCATAGTTAATTGAAACTGAATTTGATATTTAACCTCTCCTTGTCGCCAGCAATAATTGTCATTATTGTCTAGATTGTCATCTAGAAAACATCAGGGAAATGTTTAGAAAATTCAGAGATCCTTGTCTGTATACCATAATAAGCACATAAGAAAATAAGCATGTAATACAATGAAAGTGAACTTACGGGGTTTTCTCAGAGATGCAAATACTCCATGTCTTGAAAATTTAGTATTTGGTAGATTTATTTGTGCTGATAATGAATCTAAAATAAAATATATAGGTCACTGTGCTCGATTTTGAGATACAGCCATTTCAAAAAGTACATATTTCCACAAAAAATCTACCGATTTACCACACAAAGTATAGGGAAAGCTCAAAAAGTTGATCATTATGTGCTTGTAAAATAGTAAATGCTCCATTTATTTTTTTAATTTTTACATATGTTGAAGCATTTTTTGTGCACTTCAAAATACTGAAATAAAAAATAGGGTCACCGTGTTAGTTTTCAAGAAATATGACAAAAACGGACATTTTCAATAAAATTTGATTACTTTGATGTCACATCTGCATCTGCATAATTTCCCGCATATATATTATGCAGCAATGCAGCGCGTGATTAACCAAACGTGTAAAAAAAGCATGCGTTCAGTGTGCATTGAAATTTGCGCACGCAAAACGGATGCAAACATTTTTTTAATTTTTTACTATTTGTGAAAAAAGTTGTTATCCCGCACTCGTTAGCTACTGCATCTCTTAGAAAAACCCTTAAATGAGATGTTAAAGGTTCAGATAAAGAATATTCTTACATTATATTATTTGAAAACCAAATAGCCAAATATTGTGGAAGTTGTAGTTTTTGCTCAACATGGACCTTAAGCACTTTTGTTGAATAATATTGCCCTCATCATTTGCCTTATGTGAAAAATTACACTAGCAACATTTCTGTCTCCTTAAAAGTATTTTCGTCACTCAATCTGATCATCATTATTTTGTTTTAGGCCAACAAAAAAAAAGAACTCTGTCTCAGGTTCCTTAGGCCCAAAACCCTAAGTGCTACAATTTTTTTATTATTATTATTAGTCAAAAAGGCTATGCGCACGCGGAAATTTTTTTTTTTTAATTACGTTTAGCGGCCAAATTTTTCCTTTTTTTTTTCTCTCGATGTAAGAAAAAAATAAAAAAGCAAAAAATCTCCTGAAAACCTTTTAAAAAAAAAATGTGGTAAAATTCGAGAAGCTGAGACAGAGTTCTTTTTTTCTTTGGCCTTACCTAACTTTTTCATTATTATGCCTTCGATATAGTTTTCATTTTTGATGTCGTCTTCTAAATTGTGACAAGTCAGATATTTTGAAGTGAAAAATGTTTTAAGCAATTCCTGTAAACCAGATCTGCCCAACAAAGTAAAAATACAGTATGTGCATCGCAGGTCAATTGCAAGCTACTTCCTTTTACCTCAGAGAAATCATGCCCAAATGAGCAGATGATCAATTCCCTTTCATAACCTAAGACAGTATCTACTCTATCAAACATATGCACATACAACCTTCTAGCATGAGAATGGATTAAGGTTAAATTGCATGCTAATAGGATGTATCTGCTATGCTTTATAAATGCACATACTGTGTTTTTACTTTGTGGAGGCCAGTGAAACATCCTGGACCAGTTATCAATCAGTACAGTCTTCTCCAATTCTTGCTCATTCAAAACATCCTGAATCTTCAAGATGTCATCCTCACAACTTGTGACGTCTCATTTCCGACTGTCCTCTCCTCCTACCACTGCACAAATCATCACTAAAGTGAAAACATTTAATTTGAAAAGGTTCAGAATTTGTTCGGAATAGCATGTCAGAGATGTAGATTCCCCAAACCAAATTTAGAAAATGAGAATCTCAATATTTTTTCAGCTATTATTTCATAAAAGATTATTTAACATGAATAATGGTTGCGAATTGAAAAAAAAAGGATAATATTTTTTTCATATATTTAAAATACAGTCTTTTTCTCTGATTTTTAAGAATATCCTAAGATATCATCATCACAATTTGTAGTATCTCATCTCTCAATTTACCATCAAACAATCGCACTATCCAATTTATAAACATCATTGGAGTGAAAAGATATCTGTTCACAATAACATATCTGAGAAATTGAAGGAAAAAATCATTTCAAATTAAAATTTGACACATTAAAATCGGAGCTGCAATACCTGTTAGTACAATCTTCTTTGCCCTTCCTTCCTTTCGCTGAGAACATCTTATATCTTCAGGATTTCATCATTTCAACTTGTGACATCTC
Organism: Ophiothrix spiculata; assembly: GCA_000969725.1. NCBI lineage: Eukaryota > Metazoa > Echinodermata > Ophiuroidea > Amphilepidida > Ophiotrichidae > Ophiothrix > Ophiothrix spiculata. Next base: position 86,230 of record JXSR01S063680.1, read on the forward strand.
ATTTCCGACTGTCCTCCCATCGCTGTACAAATTATCAATGAAGTGAAAACATTCAATTTGAAAAGCTACAGAATTTGTTCAGAATGGCATGATAACTTCTACATGTGTGGATGGCTAACACAAAATTAAGAAATTAAAATCTCAATTTGTACAGAGCTCATTTCATGAAAGATTTTTTACATGAATAAATGGTTGCAGATTGAAAAAGTAAGGATAATATTTTTTTTATTTTGTAAGAGATTCGTGTCAACAAATTGCTTGAAATACAATCTTTTTCTTCTATTCTTGAGAATATCCTAAGATCTTGTGTATGTTATCTCATTTCTCTATCCAATCATAAACATCATTGGAGCAAAAAGATATCTGCTCAGAATAGTATGATATCTGAAAAATTGAAAGGAAATCGGGAATCGAGCCCTGGACCTGATTGGTGCAAAGCGAGAGAACTACTGCTGCGCTAACCTGCTCCCTCAAAATCTGCACAGCTGTCACTTTTTTACCACAAAAAGTGGTTGATTAAAAACAATTAAGGATAATTTTTTGTCAGCTTGTAAGAACAAGTTTTAAAACTTGGTTATTTTTTTCCTTTTAATCTTGACATATTAAATTTAAACTGCAAAACCCATCAGTACAAACTTCTCCCTAACCCTTCTCTCATTGATAATGTCCTAAATCTTCATGATGTCATCTTTACTTCTCGATTCCATTGATGAACATTATTTGAAAAGATTTATAACCTGAATTGAATAGCATATTTGGAAATTAAAAAAAAAAAGACAAGAAAGAAAACCTTCCAAATTCTTTAATTTTACCCATTGAAGTCCGACCTGCAGAGCTCATCAGTGCAATCTTCTCTTGTCCTTCTCTTTGAGAACATCTTAAATCTTTTAGGATTTCATCATTGCAACTTGTGACATTTCATTTCAGACTGTCCTCCCACCACTGCACAAATTATCAATGAAGTAAAAAGTTTCAAAATTTGTTCAGAATAACATGATATCTGATGAATGTGATGATGACCAAAAACAAATTTAAATAATTAAAATCTGAAGATTTTTACATCTATTATTTCATAAAAGATCATTTAATATTAATAATGGTTGCAAATTGAAAAAAAAAGATAATATTCTTTTTTCATCTGGTAATGGTATATAAGAGTTTCATGTTAACAAATTGATTAAAATACGATCTTTTTCCTGATTCTTGATCCCACAATCAAATTCATGAACATCATTGGACTGAAGTAATCTGTTCAGAATATGATGATTTCTGAGAAATTGAATGGAAAAAATCATTTCAAATTAAACTTTGACACATTAAAATCGGAGCTGCAATATTTCGCTGAGAACATCCTATATCTTCAGGATTTCATCATTGCAACTTGTGACATCTCATTTCCGACTGTTCTCCCATCGCTGTACAAATTATCAATGAAGTGAAAACATTCAATTTGAAAAGCTTCAGACTTCGTTCAGAATAACATGATAACTTAATGTGTGGATGACCAACACAAAATTAAGAAATTAAAATCTCAGTTTGTATGGGTGAAAACATAGTTCTTTTGAGTTACCAAATATTTGGTGCAACAAGTCTTTGTTATCTTATAATCTGATATAAAGTTCCAATGTATTTTCTATTAATAACGGAGGCTTAGTGATGAAAAATCAATACCACATTGATGAGTATTTGGTGAAAATGTTTGGTGATTTACAACACCCAGTATCCGTTATTGATTAGAAGATGCAGTGGAATTATATTACTAGATTATCAGATAACAAAGACTTGTTACACAAAATATTTGGTAGCTCAAAAAGAAAGTTCTATAATTTCACCCTTAATCTATCATTTCATAAAAGATTATTTGTGACTGTCCATCTCAAAGGAGCCGTAAATGCTTTTGCGCTACAGGTGAAAATACATGTCAAGGTCATAATTTGCTGAAATTTATTTTTTTTTTCAATCCTTGTTCTCACTTCAAAACACCAGCAAAATTTCATAATTTTCAAGAAAATGATTAGAAATATGAACATATGCGCCAAACTGCATGTATATCGGCCATTCTCAGGAAAATGACTCCACTTGAGTTGGAAAAATCTAAAAAATGAAGTTTCATAAAAACGTCTTCGATTAACTTTTTTTTATTAGCTAGTATATCAAATATCATGGAACCCAAAAAGTTATGAACACCACTATTCTTATATTTTTATACATGAACTTTCAAATTTAGCATATAAAAGAATAGGAAAAGCTGTCAAACAAGTGCCTGCCCTGTCCTTTTTGAGGCAACAGTGGGGCAATCTACACGGAGTGCAGATCCAGATGCATGCGCAGATCCGAGATCCATATCTTGTAGACCACTTACAAGTACGCATGTACGCAGGGTGCTGTATGATCTGACGCTCGTATAGCCACAGTCTACTACAAAGCGGCTTACGGAGATGCATATTCATCTGGATTTGCACTCTCGTGTAGATTGGCCCAATAAGATAATGTTGCTTAATTACTTCGAGGAGCAACTCAGAGAAGCCTAAAATTGACATAAGAAATAAATTCAAGGATCTTCATAATTTTTGTTCTTGCATTGGATAACGTAATATACATAACGTAATACACATTTTGATGTTTTTCCATCACTAAAATTAAGACGGTCACATATAATGCTGGTTATTTTGGCTAAACATGATCTGAAGGTGAGGGCCTATGGCCTGATATGCATAAAAGTTGTCTAGACTCTTGCATAATTTAGATTTGGCGATAACGTAATATACATGCTTAAAACGGACGCGATAAATTTTGGAATATAATTGTTTTTAAAAGCCACACTTATGACCAAACATTTTTAAAACTATGATTTACAAATGTACACATATGTTAGCCTTCAAGTTTTATGATTACCGTTCAGTATGATCTTAGGAATCGAGATACTACATGGATAACATAATATACACTGATTTCGGGCAAACCTTATACTTGTTTCTTGTGGCTTACCGGGAAATCCAACTTGAAAAAATGATAATTATTTGATATTATTGATGCGTTTGGACAAATAAATCACACTGGTATGAACAAGAAAATGGTTTTTTTAAATGTATCTATCACTACAAAATAGATGCCTTGTGCTGAGACATGCCATTTTTGCCTAATTTGATGTCTTCTGGAAGTAAAATGACCAAGATAACGGTAAACAAAGTATGGAAAACTATATATGTCCACGTAGAGCTCACCAAGTACTACACAAATATGAGCATGTTTACCTATTTTAAGCAAAACACAGAAATTTTTAGACCATAGAACGAAATATCGCTACTGGCATCATTTTCGTGAGAATGGCCGATATTTGTATCAAAATCAACAGAAAATTTACGGCCTACTGATCTTTGAACGCATTTATCTCAGTTATACATTTTCTCTGTGACAACCTTTGATGGCCCATAACTGAAAAATAGAGTTAAGTTCATTGAGGTGTCATTTAAATCCTTGTAACATGATCCGTGTAAATATTTTAAGAAGTGAAATTGGCAAGAGGCTGCATTTACGGCTGGTTTGGGATGGACAGTCACATTTAAAATAAATAATGGTTTCAAATTGAATAAAGTAAGGATAATATATTTTGTCATCTTGTAAGAGTTACATGTCAACAAATATACAATCCTTATCTCCGAATCTTGAAATTATCCCAAGATATCATCATCACAACTTATGTTATCTCATTTTTCATTTTGCCCTCCAACCATCCCACGATCTAATTCATTAACATCATTGGACTGAAAAGATATGTATTAACTGTTCGGAATATGATGATATCTGAGATATTGAAGGAAAACATCAATTGAGATTTAATCTGACCTGCAATACCCATTAGTACAATCATCTTTACCCTTCCTTCCTTCCTTCCTTCCTTTCGATGAGAACATCTTAAATCGTTCGGATTTCATCATTGTAACTTGTGATGACTTATTTCCGACTGTCCTCCCACCACTGCACAAATCATCAATGAAGTGAAAACATTCAAATTGAAAAGTTTTAGAATTGGTTCTGAATCAATATGTGGATTGACCAAAACAAATTTGAGAAATGAAAATCTCGCGATTTGCACAGCTATCATTTCATAAAAGATTTTTAACTTGAATAAATGGTTTCAGATTGAAAAAAACCCACTATTTTTTTCATCTTAGGATTCATGTCGACAGATTGCTAAAATACAATCTTATTCATTCTTTCTTTGTTTCAGGGGGGCACTCAAATATAATGCTGCAGGCATAGCATGACCAAGAAAAAGGTGAATTAGGGTTTTGATGACAGAAGGGTGTATCAGGTGACACCGTTTAGGGTATCAAAAGCAGCCATTTTAGCTCATTTTCAAGAAATGGGTACTTTTTTTAAACCCTAGTGTTTTCTCGATTTAGGTTGTGAATGGGGAAAAGTGAGGGTATATTTTGGCTTCAGAAACAATCACCCAACAGGGGATGTTTTGAAAAACTGTGGCCATGCTATGCCTGCAACATTATACTTGAGTGACCCTCCCCACCCCCACGGGCTTCGTTTTGAATACATAGGATGTCATCATAACAATTTGCTATGTCTCAATTCTGACTCTGTCCTACCGTCATCCCACAATTCAATTCATAAGCATCGTTGAAATGAAAGGAATTGATTTGAAAAGAATGGTGTCTGATAAATGTGTGGATTGATAAAGAAATTAAAAATGTTTTATGCCAACAAATTGCTCTTATAATATGTTGGAATTTTATGTTCTACTGAAAGAGATGACTGAAACAATGTGATGAGAAACTCGACTGATTTTACAGTCATCCTCAAGGTGGATTCATACTCTCATACATTCGGTACCGAATATATATTTGTGACATCAAAATATATTTGGCATCGAATGAAAAGTATAAACCGGAGAAAGATATATTTATATCAATACGTGCTGAATTGTGTTGTCAAGCGGGCTATTTAATCCATTTCAACTCAGCATGGTCATCCAGTTTCATTCGGAGTCGAATGATTTTGACGTCACAAGTATACATTCGGTACTGAATGTATGACGTACAGTATGAATCCACCCTCATAAGTATAATTAATTGTTAAAATTGATCTCAGGTGATTTAATTGGTATAGTTGGAAAGGCCTAAAACTTAATTCGACTCAACATCTATAAAGAGTGGATAAAATTTCAATTTTGATAATGTTACATTCCTATAAACATATTCAGGCAAAAACACATGCAATTTTGCCAAGATGCAGATAATTATAAAATAAAAATCTGTTTAAAAATAATCATGAAGAAGAAGAATGGAAATTCAATATCAGATTTAAGCAATTGTATTTAAAACTTAGAAAAAATCAAGGTGCTTGTGTCAACCAATGTTTTGACATCTCGTATATGAAGCAGAACTGCTTGCTATACTCAAATATTGCAAGCAGAACTGC
>JXSR01S063680.1:117238-139052 GCA_000969725.1 Ophiothrix spiculata
TCTTTTCAATTTGGTTGAGTACATTTCTGATTTTGTTTGACTAAAGATATGAAATTTTAAATTGAATCTTAACACAAGCTTATGTTGTGTGGTTTACATGTAGGACGCAATTGGTAGAGGTGAAATGTCGCGATTTATGATATCAGCGCAAAAAAGGTGGTGAGAATGTAATTATAACGGCATCTTTACAACTTTTTTGTTTGTGAAAGTTTTCTAGCTTGCTTTTTGGATTTTTTTCTTTTTACTCTTGGGAAAATAATAAAAGTGTCAAGTTCCTGTGGCTTTGAATAATATTGTTTGACTGAGGCACACCCTCAATTTGACTTCATTTTTATTTTTTTGTGGACTTGTTTTGTGATATTATTCACTGTGAGGAAAAAAAACTTGCTTTGATCTCCTGGTAAAGCACTATGTAAGAACTTGCATTTTTTATCATTAAAACTTAACTTCAAGTGTTGAAAAAAAAAAACGTTGTCAGATGAATGCAAAAAAGTTGTAGGTACTTTAGTGTGTAATGTAAATTTATAAACAATGGCAACTATGACACTCTATTACGACTAAATGGCAACAAAATCGTATATGAGGCTATGATTAGTGTGTGTATAGCCTGAATCTATTAAAATACAAAAATGTGGGAGTGTTGGCTTTATAGATGGGAGTGAATTGTGCCTGAGGCCTCCTACCTTAATTGAATTGGAATAAACTGGATAGGGATAAAATCTTTTATCTGCTAACACAAGCTCGTGTTACTTGTGTGGTTTACATGTAGGACGCAATGGTAGAGGTGAGATGTCGGGATTTGTGATGTCGGCGCAAAAAATGTGTTGATAATGAAATTATAGTGGCATCTAAGTGAATGCCATAACTCTTTGTGAAAGTTCTTTTGCATGTCTTTTTTCCCCCGTATTTTGCCATTTGGAAAAGTATTTTGAATAATGTGTTGAGATTGTAATTAACGTGGCATCTAAGTGAACACCCTTAGCCAAAAAACTCTTTTTTGGAATTGTGAAAATTAGGTGCGGTATACTTTTGTACAGTAAAAAACTTTTTTTCAAGTTTTGAAAAATACGGGCGGGCGGTGGAGGACAACCAAACAACTTTTTTGGGGGCCTTATTGTTTGTCAACATTGCCTAACCTTCTTTTTGAAGGTTTTTGCCCTAAGTTACTCCTCAGGTTTTCCACCATAGGAGCTGGCCACGGTACATCACCTGTGGCCAACAAAAATATCGCTGTTCCACCCTTTCTGTGTAAATACACAAAAAAACACAACAACAACAACAACCACTGTAATTTTTATATTAACTGTAAATATTGTCTTATATATATTTGCTTAAAGATACAAAATCTGATGTATTTTATTTGTGTAATTTAGTTTGTAAAGCGCTTTGAGTTTTACTTGTTTGTATCAGTAAGGCGCTTATAAATATGTGTTATTATTATTATTATTTTGAATTTTTGCCTTTTTATGGCGTAGAAAGAATTAAAAGTCGTATCAAGTCCAGGGCTTTGTATAACATTCTTGACTGAAATACATTGTCAATTTGGTTGAGTACATTTCTGATTTTGTTTGACTAAAGACATGAAATTTTAAATTGAATTCTTTAAATAAAGTCTTTTGTCTGCTAACACAAGCTTGTGTTAACCTGTACTTGCGTGGCTTATACATGTAGGCCGTAATTGACAGAGGTGAGATGTCGCGATTTGTGATGTCGGCACAACAAATGTGTTGGCAATGTAATTATAGCAGCGTCTTTACGGGCATCTTTACATCTTTTTTGTTTGTGAACGTTTTCTAGCTTGCTTTGTGGATTTTTTTCTTTTTACTGTTGGGAAAATAATAAAAGTGTCAAGTTCCTGTGGCTTTGTATTATATTGTTTGACTGAGGCACACCCTCAATTTGACTTCATTTTGTTTTTGTTTTTTTTGGACTTGTTTGTTTTGTTGAAGTGATATTATTCACTGTGAGGGAAAAAAACTTGCTTTGATCTCCTGGTAAAGCACTATGTAAGAACTTGCATTTTTTATCATTAAAACTTAACTTCAAGTGTTGAAAAAAAAAAACCGTTGTCAGATGAATGCAAAAAAGTTGTAGGTACTTTAGTGTGTAATGTAAATTTATGAACAATGGCAACTATTTATTTTTCAACTTTCTTGCATTTAGATGACGATCAGCTGAATAATTCTTCTTAAATAAGTGAGTTCAGAAACCACTTTAAAATGTTTCACAAATTCTCAGTATCAATTGAATTCACACTGGCATAAAACAATAACCACATCATTATCTTTCTAGCTAACAGCACATAAAATATCTTGAAATGTTTTGCAAAGTAAGTCAAAATAATTTTGAAATGCTATTTTTTAAAAATTGGTCTTAAACTATGTTTTCAAAAGGCTACATGATGTGTCAGCATCAATTTATCTTAAAACAGGTTAGACACTCTATTACATCTAAATTGCAACAAAATCGTATATGAGGCTATGATTAGTGTATGTATAGTCTGAATCTATTAAAATACAAAAATGTGAGAGTGTTGGCTTTATAGATGGGAGTGAATTGTGCCCGAGGCCTCCTACCTTAATTGAATTGGAATAAACTGGATAGGGATAAAATCTTTTATCTGCTAACACAAGCTTGTGTTACTTGTGTGGTTTACATGTAGGACGCAATGGTAGAGGTGAGATGTCGGGGATTTGTGATGTCGGCGAAATAATGTGTTGAGAATGGAATTATAGTGACATCTAAGTGAACGCCGTAACTCTTTGTGAAAGTTCTTTTGCGTGTCTTTTTTCCCCGTATTTTGCCATTTGGAAAAGTATTTTTAAAAATGTGTTGAGATTGTAATTATAGTGGCATCTAAGTGAACACCCTCATTGTTTGTCAAAGTTGCTGTACCTACTTTTTGAATTTTTACTTTTTACAACATAGAAAGAATTGAAAGTCTTTTCAAGTCCAGGGCTTTATATGACATTCTTGACTGAAATACATTGTCAATTTGGTTAGTATATTTCTGATTTTTGTTTGACTAAAGATATGACATTTTTTGTCTGCTAACACAAGCTCGTGTTACACTGTACTTGCATGGCTTACACATGTAGGACGCAATTGATAGAGGTGAGATGTCGCGATTTGTAATGTAGGCACAAAAATGTGTTGAGAATGTAATTATAGCGGCATCTTTACAAATTTTTTGTTTGTGAAAGTTTTCTAGCTTGCTTGCAACAAAATTGCCTTTGAGGCTATGATTAGTGTGTGTATAGCCTGAATCTATTAAAATAAAAAAATGTGAGAGTGTTGGCTTTATAGACGGGAGTGAATTGTGCCCGAGGCCTCCTACCTTAATTGAATTGGAATAAACTGGATAGGGATAAAATCTTTTATCTGCTAACACAAGCTCGTGTTACTTGTGTAGTTTACATGTAGGACGCAATGGTAGAGGTGAGATGTCGGGGATTCGTGATGTCGGCGCAAAAAATGTGTTGAGATGGAATTATAGTGGCATCTAAGTGAATGCTGTAACTCTTTGTGAAAGTTCTTTTGCGTGTCTTTTTTTCACATTTTGCCATTTGGAAAAGTATTTTTAAAAGTGTTTTGAGATTGTAATAGTGGCATCTTTAGTGTTAATGTTGCCTTACTTTCTTTCTGAATTTTTGCCTTTTTACAGCATAGAAAGAATTGAAAGTCTTATCAAGTCCAGTGACATTCTTGGGGAAGCGGGTTGGCGCAGCGTTACTTCCCTCGCCTTGCACCAATGAGGTCCAGGGTTCGAGTCCCGCTCCCGGCGCTTTATGTGCATTTGGTTTTCAGTCCATACTCGCTTCCGCAGGTTTTTCTCCGGGTACTCCGGTCTTCCTCCTGCATTTAAAACTGTCACCAGATTTGTCCATCTTAGTCTGTCCCCACCCAGGATATGGGAAGCTGCAAAAGGGTAAATATTACAATCTAAGTACCGATAGGATGTGCGCCTGAAAAAGGCTGCCGCTAAATGAAGTGAAATGATTGTGACGATCTACCTGCAGCGAATCAAGAGCGGTTTGATCTAAATGAAAAATCGCTATACAAAAAACCCAGTTATTATTATTATATTATTATTATGGACTGAAGTGCATTGTCAATTTGGTTCCGATTTTGTTTGACTAAAGATATGAAATTTAGAATTGAATTCTTTAAATTAAATCTTCTATCTGCTACAGCATGTGTTACTTGTGTGGTTTTCATGTAGGATGCAATGGTAGAGATGAGATGTTGCGATTTGTGATGTCGGCGCTAAGAATGTGTTGAGAATTGAATTATTGTGGCATCTAAGTGAACATCTTTATTCCTTCTAAAAGGTGGTCACACTTATATTTTCAAAAGGCTACATGATGTGTCGGCATCAATTTATCATTAAAACAGGTTAGACGCTCTATTACTACTAAATTGCAACAAAATCGTGTATGAAGCTATGATTAGTGTATGTATAGCCTGAATCTATTAAAATACAAAAATGTGAGAGTGTTGGCTTTATAGATAGGAGTGAATTGTGCCTGAGGCCTCCTACCTTAATTGAATTGGAATAAACTGGATAGGGATAAAATCTTTTATCTGCTAACACAAGCTCGTGTTACTTGTGTGGTTTACATGTAGGACGCAATGCGAGAGGTGAGATGTCGGGATTTGTGATGTCGGCGCAAAAAATGTGTTGACAATGAAATTATAGTGGCATCTAAGTGAATGCCGTAACTCTTTGTGAAAGTTCTTTTGCGTGTCTTTTTTTCGCATTTTTCCATTTCCAAAAAGTATTTAAAAAAATGTGTTGAGATTGTAATTATAGTGGCATCTAAGTGAACACCCTCATTGTTTGTCGTCAAAGTTGCTGAACGTACTTTTTGAATTTTTACCTTTTTACAACATACATTGTCAATTTGGTAAGTATATTTCTGATTTTTGTTTGACTAAAGATATGAAATTTTTTGTTTGCTAACACAAGCTCGTGTTACACTGTACTTGCATGGCTTACACATGTAGGACGCAATTGATAGAGGATGTCGCGATTTGTAATGATAGAGGTGAGATGTCGCGATTTGTAATGTCGGCACAAAAATGTGTTGAGAATGTAATTATAGCGGCATCTTTACAAATTTTTTGTTTGTGAAAGTTTTCTAGCTTGCTTTTTGGTTTATTTTCTTTTTACTATTGGGAAAATAATTAAAGTCTCTAGTTTCTGTGGTTTTGTATAATATTGTTTGACTGAGGCACACCCTCAATTTGACTTAATTTTTTATTTTGTTTGAACTTGTTTTGTTTTGTTGAAGTGATATTATTCACTGTGAGGAAAAAAAACTTGCTTTGATCTCTTGGTATATGTAAGAACTTGCATGTTTTATCATTAAAACTTAACCTTCAAGTGGCTGTATTGAAAAAAAAAAATAGCTGTCAGAATGCAAAAAAGTTGTAGATACTAAGTAGTGTGTAATGTTAATTTATGAAAAATGGCAGCTATTTCTTTGTCAACTTAATTGCATTCACCCGACGATCAGCTGAAAAATTCTTCTCAAATCTCAAATAAGTGAGTTCAGAAACCCCTTAAAAAGTTTCACCAAGTTCTCAGTATCAATTTCACATTGGCCTAAGACAATAATCACAACATTATCTTTGTAGCTAAGAGAGCATAAACATCTCTTGAAATGTTATTCAAAGTACTTCAAATATTTTTTAAATGGTATTTCTAAAAATTGGCCTCACATATGTTTTCAAAAGGCTACATGATGTGTCAGCATCAATTTATCTTTAAAACAGGTTAGACGCTCTATTGCGACTAAATTGCAACAAAATCGCGTATGAGGCTATGATTAGTGTATGTATAGCCTGAATCTATTAAAAATACAAAAATGTGAGAGTGTTGGCTTTATAGATGGGAGTGAATTGTGCCCGAGGCCTCCTACCTTAATTGAATTGGAATAAACTGGATAGGGATAAAATCTTTTGTCTGCTAACACAAGCTCGTGTTACTTGTGTGGTTTACATGTAGGACGCAATGGTAGAGGTGAGATGTCGGGGATTTGTGATGTCGGCGCGCAAAAAATGTGTTGACAATAAAATTATAGTGGCATCTAAGTGAACGCCATAACTCTTTGGGAAAGTTCTTTTGATTGTGTTTTTTCCCCCGTATTTTGCCATTTGGAAAAGTATTTTCAAAAATGTGTTGAGATTGTAATTATAGTGGTATCTGAGTGAACACCCTTATTGCTTAATTGTCACAGTTGCCTTACCTTCTTTTTGAATTGTTGCCTTTTTACAGCATAGAAAGAATAGAAAGTCTTTTCAAGTCCAGGGCTTATTATGACATTCTTGACTGAAGCGCATTGTCAATTTGGTTCCGATTTTGTTTGACTAAAGATATGAAATTTAAAATTGAATTCTTTAAATAAAATCTTTTGTCTGCTAACATAAGCTCATGTTACACTGTACTTGCGTGGCTTATACATGTAGGACGCAATTGATAGAGGTGAGATATGTCGCAATTTGTGATGTTGGTGCAAAAAATATGTTGTCAATGTAATTATTGCGGCATCTTTGTAACATTTTTGTTTGTGAAAGTTTTCTAGCTTTCTTTTGGATTTGTTGTTTTTACACTAGGGAAAATAGTTAAAGTCGTCAAGTTTCTTAGGCTTTCTTTGATATTATTTGACAGAAGGTTGACCCTCAATTTAACTATTTTTCTTCTTCTGAACTAGATATATAAATTTAAATTGAAACCTGAAGTGATATCATTCAGTAAAGAGTTATAAAAGTGCTTCGATCTCCTTGTAAAGCATTATACAAAAACTTCCATTTTCAGTTTTTACGAGCTTGACATTTGTTACATTTAAGGTAAAATAGAATTAGAAAAAAGAAAAAAAATCAAATTTCAGCTACCTCCCTAATTCCCAATTTGGACACAATCCAGTAGCATTGATGTAGCTGCCATGTTAACATAATAATGGGATTTGTTCTACACAACCTCTGTAATCTAGATCTTTCTTTTGTCCAAACATGATATTGAACTTTGTGACTTTTAGAAACTGGGACATGGCATAAAGGAGGGATTAAGACACAAAGATTGGGACTATTCCAGGTAAATTCCCCTTCTCAACAGCCGGGATGGTGCCAGGGTTTTTGATGAGGGCGCAGAAATGTGCAATGCAATGACAAAGGGGGCTTCCGAGCCCGGAAGGTACGGGTATGTGCCGCCGTCAAGACTCCCTTTTCAAGCCTCCTCTTCCGCTCCCCAAGATACACTTTTCTTGATAACTTCAGTTCCGAAGACCCCATTTTCAAAGAAAATGACTCAAAAGTGTGTTTTATAATGTTTTCAATCTAATTTTGAGCAATTTTCTGCTCAAATAGTTGTATTTTTATGGGAAAAAGCAGTTCTTGAGCCCTCAGTTCGGGAAAAAAATCAGTTCTATAGACCCTATTTTTGACCAAAAATCCATTCTGCAAGACCCTATGTTGGATATCGCGGATCTCACATACCTACCAAAAAAGCCCCCCCCCCCCGGGCTTCCAAGGAAGGATGTGACTCTCTCCGAAGATGGAATTTTGAAAAATGCAGTAGCAATTTGGTGTATACTATTAGTAAAATTTGCAAACAAAAGCATTTTCCTCTCTTCTTTTTCTGTTCTTTTACGTTTTTTTGGTTTCAAATGTTGTTCAATCCTTGGTTAAAAGGTGTGGTCCAATGAGTATTATTCCTGTCAACTCTAGCTGTCAGCTATTTGTCTACCTTTCAAAATTTTACAAGTGTACAATAGGATAGTTGCCAACTAGAATTAGCATCGTTTCATAAATATGGGCCTGATAGTTTTCTATATAAAAACTATAAAAATAGCAGTGCCAGCCACTGAAATGATCATTAAGCATAAAATAGAGAAATAGATAGTTGACAGATAAAGAGTTAGCAGCCATCTAGAGTTAGCGGAGTTTCATGAATATGGGCCTAGATAATTGAAAAAATAAATAAACAGTGTAGGGGTGAGAGATGTAAGAAGTAATAGAAAACTTTATCTGTTGTAATTTTAAAAGGCAGTTTCATTATATTTGATGGGCAATATTCTGCAGACCATTAATAGTGCAGAAAGACCAAATTTTAAGCTTTTTGAACAGAATGTTTTCAAAATACAACCAAATATTGCAAGATATGGTGTATTAGGACAGCTAAAATGTTTCTATTTGAAAAGTACAAAGAGCTTCTCTGTTTCTTTATCAAGTAATAATTAAGGCCTCAAAAAAGTTCATGTTTGTCCTTCACCATCCGAACGTAATTTTTGAAAACTGGAAAAAGTTTTTACTGTAAAAATTTTGAGAATTTTTTCAAGATGTTTAGAAAAACTTCTTGAAATCATTGTCTTAAAGCAATATTATAACGTATTAAAATGAAGTGTCACCTTTTGATTTTTGTTAGCTTAATGGATTTGTTTTTGGTAGATATTAATATCCTAAAAATGATTTGGTTTAAATATGTTTACTTTTTCTGTTATGGCTATTTCTTGAATTAAATTTGGGATTCCATGTGTATTAGTATATTAGAAAAGCACGCATATGCCTTTTATCCATTATTCTGTGGCAAAACGAGTTTTTGACAAAATACACTTGAAAACGCTTTTAGATAGTCAATTTCCTGCATTTTAGACTGTTTTTACTTAAATTCATTTTTGATCAAAATCTATAGTATTGCTCTAAACAGAATGGGATAACAATTTCTAAAAAAATATCTCCCTAAGGCCAAGTAACAAAAATAACAAGTTGATCGTCCCCTCCCTCTCCAATTTTGGACGCCGCACAATTTGTTTTGTTATTTTGATATTTTTTCAGAATCCCCCAAACAAAGCAAAAAAATCAACAAAACACTTTTTAATTGGTATTGACAAGTGGACAGGATCCTCATTGCACTTTATACCATAATAATTAATATCATCTTCAAATATGTTATGGTGGCCATCTTGGACATGGCGACCATCTTGGAAAAATAACAGAATGACAAATAATAATGGTTAGTTACTTAGCCTAATCAAAAATGATCCAAATCACCCACCTGCGCCTATAAAAGTTATGGAAAACTAACAAACAAGTTCTTATTTTTGGCCTGAAATCGCTGTCAGCTGCACTTTTGTCATGTAATTGTAAAAACATTGTATAATGTCAATGACTTTGAACATTTTTACATGAATATGAAAAGAGGAAATTAATGTTATTTCTGGATTGTGTTTCACCTGACTGGGCACTATTATGTTGTGATCAAAGAATATTGCGAGGAAATTGCGTATGTCAGGCATTTTGCCATCATCATGATCATAGCACGGAACCTTGCTAGGAATGTGTGCAAATGTGTACGAGTTACACCACTTACAATACTGACCTGTAGTTTAGATATGGCAAACATGTGAAGCAAATTGTGTTGACAAAAAATAATTCAGATTCCCTATATTAACATAAAATACTCTATCGGAACAATAACTTCATCATCATGATCATAGCACGGAACCTTGCTAGGATTGTGTGCAAATGTGTACGAGTTACACCACTTACAATACTGACCTGTAGATTAGATATGGCAAACATGTGAAGCAAATTGAGTTGACATAAAATAATTCAGATTCCCTATATTAACATAAAATACTCTATCGGAACAACAACTTCTTACACTAAATTGTACGTTCTAGTTATTCCAATGAAAAGTTTGCCAGTGAAAAATAACATTTAAAGTTTGAACTCATTTGCAAATCCTAAATAAGTATTTTAAAGGGGCAATTCATGATCCACTTTTCACCCTAAAGGTCACCTCTATAAAATTTGATATTTTTAGCTTATAAGAATCCTCAAGTGGTATTTGTTACGATCCCCAAACCATTCTTTCATATGTGCTTGCATTTTTGAGAAAAGTGAGAAAATGTATAAGTTTTCTAATTATTGTCGGGGCCCGTTAGTAATTACAACACAGTAGCCTATGGGGATTTTCAAAATGCTAAAAAAGCTTGTAACTTTGAAACGAACAGTCGGAATCAAGTGAAATTTTCAGTATATATTTATGTTGTTCTCTTCTTTTTATTTAGCTAGAAATGAGTCCACATGAAAATCATGAATTGCACCTTTAAGCATATGGTGGTGAAATTTGAACAAGATCAGATCATCTCAACTTTACAATTTTTCGCCAAAAACCAGAATCTTGCAATTATATCTGATACTAGAAAATTTAATGTGTAAATCACTAGACTGGAGTTTGCTTTGCTATGGTCACAAAATCGCTCTCCGCATAGTGGTTTGCTGTAGTAATTAAGTATTGGATTGGGTTGTGAGAGGTCCAGGGTTAGATATGAGGGCAAGGAACTTATTTTAGACGTGCAATTTTCTGGGAAGATAGTAAAAGACGGATAACTTTATAAGACAACATCAAATAAACACCTTCCAGTTTGTCAAGTGGATAACAAAATGTTTTTCTTGCTACTTGCTGTGATCAATTCAGTAGAAATATCCAGGGGCGTAGCTAAGGGGGGGGGGGGGGGAAGTTGCCCTGGGGCCCCCCTAGGGGGGGCACCAAATCGCCACTACATGAAAAATAATTAGACCAACAACAGGGGACATACTGCTGAAATTAGCCAATTTTTGCCAAAATTTTCGGTATCTTTTTAGCTTAAATTAGCAAATATTACTGCCAAAAAATTCCAAATTTTTTGCACGCTGGAAAAATTTAGGAAAATTTTAGCAAAAATTACCCATTTTAGCCAAAAAAAAAAGGAGTTTTTCAAAGCTGTTGGAATTTTTTTGGGGACATACGTTTTCAAGTTGGCCCCCTCGGGCAGTTTCATTTCTTGCCCCGGGCGCCAGACACCCTCGCTACGCCCCTGGAAATATCAGTGGTCCTGTACATGTGTTTGTACACAAGCTCGGTGCGTTTGCGTTGATTGTGAATTCAAGTGTATGCAAATTCATGAAAAACATCAAATATAGCACTTACAACTTTCTTGCACTCACATGGCAATCTAGGACCTTCAGGTTCACAGATCACATTGGTCACACAACTCTGATGTACCAAACATGGTCGGCCAAATCCACCGGTGTTCTTATTATGATCGATTTTACACTTCAAATAACACATCTACACAAAACTGAAATCACGATTTGACAGCCAAATTGATTGGAAGTCTTATGGTCATTTCACTAATTGCAAATTCGTGTGAAAAACAGCTGCCAATTATGGTACAAGTCAGACACAAATTGTGTACTTTATTTGTAACCATTCAAAATAGAAGATGACATTCTTTTTTTGGAGATTGGTATTTTGTGAAAGAGCTGTTTTATCAACATAAATAAGGACTATATTTGGATTGAGAGACTTACTACATATTAAGCCTGACGCACAGGGCTTATACAGACATATATTTCTAATATCAGGATTTATGATTTATAATAATATGTAAAATCACAATCATTTCTCTATCAGAAGTAGATAGCTTTGGAAATAATATGTTACCAGTAGTAGCGATCTAGTGATGTAATGTGCTATCAGAAGTATAGTGCATTTAGGCAAAAAAAAAGAAACAAGTTTATTTCCCGTAACCTGCACAGATTCATTTTTAACAGTCTTAAATCATGCATAGCTTTTTTCTCTTATATTTGTATATTAAAAAAGAAATATTGACACAAATTACAAATCCAAATAGTGGGGAAAGAAATATTCCCGAAAAAAGCTTACTGGTATCATCGGACTACTCCGTAAAAACAAACAAACTTCAATTCAGATCTCCTTTGACTTCTAAACTAGTATAATTTTACCAATATTCAATGTACGAATTGGGAAAAAGTGATACATTTTTTTCTTGGCCTTACAACAATTTACTTTGATTTCTGGACATTTCATCACTAACTATTCACATGATTTCCTATACAAAAAGCAATGCATGATGGGAAACACATGAAATCTTCTCTTCTCTAGGACCTTCAGGTTCACAGTTCACATTGGTCACAAAACTCTTGATGTACCAAACATGGTCGGCCAAAGAAACCAATGTTTTTATTATGATCGATTTTACACTTCAAATGACACATCTACACAAAACTGAAATCACGATTTGACAACTAAATTGATAGGCTGAATCATAGTCGGCCTCCAACAAATGTTTTCCTACAAAACATTTGGTCGTGACGTCACCAAATATTTGGCATCGATCTTAAAGTATGAAAGGGTAGAAAACATTTGGTCCAATGTATATGGCAATTCAATAACATATGCAATCTAGCGCAAACTTTTGTTTGGTCTCATCATATCATATCATATCATATCATATCATATCATATCAATTTATTCCAATATCACACTCAAATACACTGAACAAAGCTTAGAACAAAACAAAAAAATTATACAAAAAATACAACAAAGAATGATATTGAGGAGATGGCAAAAGGCCAAAAAGGCCTGAATGGGCCATCCCCAAAGTAGGGCCTAATAGTCTAATAACACAATACTAGGAGAAAGTAAACAGTCACAAATCCGATGCACAAAAGACAAGACATGCCCAAAACTTCAAAACAAATCATATGATTGTACAATATATTGTTGAATTTATATCACAAAGCTTAAGTATATGTTTCTAAAAGGTTTCTTTTGAACTTATATCGAAATTCTTTGGCAGTTTTAGATTGTTTTGTTTTTCTATCCAGAGAATTCCATAGACCTGGACCAGATGTTCGAATTGATCTATCAGAAAAGCATTTCTTCGAGTTATTGATGCTATAATTTTGGGCATTTCTTGTAGAATAATTATGATTTTGATTGTGTTTACGAAAGTAATTGATAAATGTCTTTGGTAACATCTCGGTGTTCAAGTTATTTTGTTTGGAGTCACTCGTCATTTTTACGTCACGACCAAATGTTTGGTAGGAAAAATTTTGTTTGGAGGCCGACTATGATTTGGGCCTTATGGTCATTTCACTAATTGCAAATTTGTGTGAAAAACAGCTGCTAATTATGGTACAAGTCAGACACAAATTGTGTACTTTATTTGTAACCATTCAAAATAGAAGATGACATTCTTTTTTTGGAGATTGGTATTTTGTGAAAGAGCTGTTTTATCAATATCAGGATTTATGATTTATAATAATAATATGTAAAATCACAATCATTTCTCTATCAGCAGTAGATAGCTTTTGAAATAATATGTTATCAGTAATAGAAGGCTAGTGATGTAATGTGCTATCAGCAGTATAGTGCATTAGGCAAAACAACAACAACAACAACAACAAAGAAACAAGTCTGATTCCTGTAACCCGTTCACATTCCTTTTTAACAGTCTTAAATCACATGTAGCTTTTTTCTCTGATACTTCTATGAAAAATAGAAATATTGACAAAAATTACAAATCCTGATAGTGGGGAAAGAAATATTCCTGAAAAAAGCTTACTGGTATCATCTGACTACTTTGTGAAAACAAACAAACTTCAATTCAGATCCCCTATGACTTCTGAACTAGACTATGATTTTGCCAATATTCAATGTGCGAATTGGGAAAAAGATCAGCAATCAGCTGGCAAAACATGGTGTGCATTGCTTTTTTTAACACAAAAATAAGAAAATGGATTCTACATTGCAATTTGCAGATCTGCTACAGGAAACACTTGTTTCTTTTTTGGCCTTATCAGCAGTAAATAGATTGCCATCAGAGCAGATCAACAGTAGATAGTGAAGTAGTTCCTTGCTCTTATAGCAGTAGATGGCTGGTAATGTAGTGAGTTATCATCAGTAGATAGCTTATGGCATATTGTGCTACCAGCAGAACAATCTCGAGCTTTAAAATGACTGGAATTTAGTAAAATATTTTCTTCAAAGATTAAAAATAAAAAGCAAAACTTTAAAGATTTTAAGTTTGCTATGTTTTAGTCATTTTAAAAGAAAATTTGAGGGTGTATACATAGCTGATAATGTAGTGTGCTATCAGTACTAGATAGCAGGTGAAGTAGTGTTGTGTTTGTGATGGCTTAACCCAAGAAGTGACACTTTGCGACAGTGAACACTTTTCTGGTGAAGAATCTGGTGAAAATAGACAGTAAAAAATTAAAAAGTAATAAGAATTTCCAGCAGATTTACTGTTGTAAAATTTGATCACCTTGATCAATTTCAACAAGTAAGGTGTCATTTTAAAGCTTAGAATATACATGCTGTAACATATGAAATGATGAAATCAAAAATTGATATCATCTGCAAAATGGTTCCTTTGAGGGAGAGAGCTATCACATTAAACCCTGTACAGGTTTCATTCAGGGTATTTCAAGAACAGCCAAAACATATGCTTGCCTTATAAAACCTCCAATATCATCCAATCTCAGTTATAGAAAAAACAGGTCAAAGCATGGTGTTCAGAGAGCTGTGAACAATGCAATGTGAAGGTCACTAAACCACTCCAAATTAAATATGTGTTTAGATAAATTTATTGGATATTTCCCAGCTGATTTTTACTTCCATGTTCAGTTTCAACTGCAAAGATGTTAAAACAGGGTCAGTAACCTTAGGTTAAACAATGTTAAAGCCTGGATCACACTATGATGAATTTACAAAGGAGGGTGCCGAGTGCATGTCAATGCTACACCAGAGAATATGACATCAGAGAGCTGTGAACAATGCAATGGGAAGGTCACTAAACCACTCCAAATTAAATCTGTGTGTAGATAAATTTATTGGATATTTCCCAGCTGATTTTGGCTTCCATGTTCTGTTTTCAAGATGTTAAACTGCAAAGATGTTAAAAGAGGGTCAGTAACCTTAGGTTAAAGCCTGGATCACACTATGATGAATTTACAAAGGAGGGTGCTGAGCATGTGTCAATGCTACACCAGAGATCTATGAACAATGCAATGTGAAGGTCACTAAACCACTCAAAATTAAATCTGTGTTTAGATAAATTTATTGGATATTTCCCAGCTGATTTTGGCTTCCATGTTCTGTTTCAAGATGTTGAACTGCAAAGATGTTAAAACAGGGTCAGTAACCTTAGGTTAAACAATGCTAAAGCCTGGATCACATTATGATGAATTTACAAAGGAGGGTGATGAATGTAGTAGATAGCACATGAAGTAGTACCCTAGCAAACACAAAATGAATGCGTGTCAATGCTACACCAGAGAATAGGACATCAGAGAGCTGTGAACAATGCAATTTGAAGGTCACTAAACCACTCCAAATTAAATCTGTGTTTAGATAAATTTATTGGTTATTTCCCAGCTAATTTTTGGTTTCATGTTCGGTTTCAAGATTTTGAACTGTAAAGATGTTAAAATATGGCAATAACCTTGTGTTAAACAATGTTAAAGCCTGGTTCATACTATGATGAATTTACAATGGAGGTTTATGAATGTGAATCATGGACGTAAAGCAATGACCGCAGACTGTTATCCATGGCAGGATTACTCATCGAAACTAAGCAAAAAGTATTATAATTTCTTCAAAATGACTGATTTTGTATGTTATGTGGTATTAACTCTTTCACTCCGGAATAAAATTTTCACCATCCATCCTATTTCACCGGAAAGCCGCTCTGAGTGGCTCACAGAGACATAACTTTATGATAGCATATGATAATTGTAGTGCGTCAGGGTTGTTTTCTTTGCTAACAAAATTTTATGGCGCTAGTTAGATCTTTGTTTCAACTGCTTGCTGGCGAATTTTCAACCAATTTGGGCTTGTAGTTTTCTTTTTAGAGCTATTTGAACAAAATGTGTCAAAGTAGAAATTCCTGCAAATTGGGCACGCTTTTGCAAGCCACTGTGAGAGGCTTGCCGGAGTGAAAGAGTTAACCCTAAATGTTTATATTTCTTTCCTAAGATCTTTTAAATGATACCAAATCTAAACTTTGAACCATATACTTGGAAAGAATGAAAATAGAAATGGAAAGATTTTTCAAACATTTTCACTGCAAGAACATTTTTTTCTCAGTCATATGATTAATTTTATCCAAAAACAATTGTTGTTACCAAAGGGTTTGTTGTACACAAAAGAAGTCTGAAAACGTCTTTGTTTTAGTTCAGAAATAATTCAAGCACAGAATGTGCCCAATTTAATATTTGTCCAATTAAGTTGATTTCACAAGTTGCATTCAAGGAAAAATCTGAAATTAGTATGCGTAATTTAATAAATCAAATGGTTTCTTGTTTAATAGTGCAAATACACAACACTTAATGATTTCTGTGAGTGCAGTTATCACGGTTCGTTTCTATGTTCTACAATAACAATAATTATGACATAGTATTGCCTATGGAGACATGTTAGGAGAAGTGATGCTATAACCTTTCATAGTATCTGGGTCATCTTCATCAGAACAGGGCTTGAAAATGTGTTTGTAAATTTGAGTTGAAGATATTTATGACAATATTTCCCTTAAAACAGGTACCTATGAAAAACTACATTAGGTAATGAAATTCATGAGATCTTGAAGTATAAACTTTCTATTTTGGCAATTAATTTTTACCTTGTACATATTAATACCCACTGAGTAAAAATTGTTCCAACTTCTTCAAACAAACAAACAAAACAAAATATCATAACTTAAAGGAATAAAAAATTTCTGCAGATGAATTATACTTGGTGCATTAGATAACGGCAGACAACTACAAAGCATTGTGAACATTTTAATTAATACCTGTTTAGGTCTTGTATCCATAGGCTGTTCCCTTGTGGCGTGTGCTCGTGTTTTATTTTCCATTGCTCCTTGTGACATGCTACACAAACTTAATTTTGCTTTGTGATCATATCAGTTGGCTTGTGTCAGGTGTATGTTCCCTGTGACCTGCCAGCACCAAGAATGAACATGTCCATTCTCTGCACATTTTCTGCTTTTATCTTTGGAGGATATATTCTCCTTTGTCACCATAGATATTTAATAATGAAAAAAAATCATATTTTTTTGATATGTAGAGTGTGAATTTCACAATAAAAATTTGCATGCTGTCATTATTTATTTAACTTAAACAAGAAAAAATGCATGTTTGAATATGGGTATATTTATTTGTTCAAGCTTCAATTGGCTTTGATTCAGTCCTTTTTAAACGTTGAATATGAGTTATCATAATTAAAAACTAACAGTCTTCTTGGAGCAGACTTAACAAGTTCTTACACAGACCAACTGACACATGATACAAACAAACAAATCATTAAAAACGAACCTTCTTGAAGGGGCATTGGATAAAATTTCACAAAAAAAGCTGCAACAGAACACTTTTCAAGAAACAAGTAAAAATAGGCAGCAAAAAATAAAGTAAAAATAATAAAAATTTCTAGCAAATTTTCTGTTGCATTGTCTTCTTTGGGCAGACCTCCATGAAAGGTGGTCCTTGATAAAAAATCGAAATCAAACCAAGGTATCTATTCTAGCTAAATCACATTTGCGTTATATTCCTTGGGATTACGGTGCGATATCTTTACTTCTCCGTGACCCACGCAGTCCAATTAACAATTGATACGATCATATCGTGATATAACTATATGCAAATTTTGATATTCCAAACAACTTAGAATACTCAAAGGGATTGCGAATATAGGTAAAGAGAATCTGATTATCTAATAATGTCAGCCCTGAGAGAAATGCAGGTATCTTGTGACTACGCCTACAGGCTATATTTAGCGGAAATGTGCATGGAAACATTTTGATTTGATTTGCATTTTGTTATGTTAAAGAGGGGTCACTTGTGGTCAGATGACTTAGAATAAGATTGCTGAACAGAAATTTCGATTTTGATACTGCTGTTTAGCTTTTGGTTATGTCTCACTTAATCATACATCTTTTTATTAAGTATATTTTATCTTGTATTTTAACAAAACTGATTTTAGATATAGTATGTTTTCAATCAGATCTTCTTTACAGTATATGTTCTAGAATCAAACATCTTTTCAAACCGATAATGAGTTTATTAGGCCATTACGAGAATTCAATTTCTTATTTTGCTATCAGAATCTTGAACTAAAGATGTTTTGTTTCATTTTGACAAGTGTCCAATGTGGTCGAATTATTTAGATTTAGCTCCAGTTTATATTGGTTTCACAATTTATGTTTACAAGGTAAATAAATAGCAGAGATATTATCAAAGCATAATGTATAGACTTGCTGCAGGAGAACCCAGGAGCAGAACATCCTTTATTACATTTTATTTTCCATCAACTTGGACAGAAAACATAACCAAGACTCTTTTACATGTTTTGATAGCTTCATAGCCCATCATTTCATTGGAAAAGCAATAAAACTGACATGAAGTATTTTGAGTTGGGTAAATATTTTATGTGAGATCGTTGTCCTTCAGAGGGGATATTTAGTCGTTGGTCGTTGTCCTTCAAAGGGGATATTTAGTCGTTGGTCCCATGTACAGAAGAATCATACCTGTATATGTTATCGCTTTTTGAAGAAATAATAAAAAAAAAAACCTGGAAGGTCTTTGTCAAGATAACATTAGAATATTTTACTAAACTTACTTACTACTTTACTAAAAAAATTTATTGAAATTGCAAATATGTAACCAAAAAAGAAATTATGCAAATAATGCAAAACTTCAACAAAGCTATGAATTCAGCCCTATGCCTCGTAAATGATGCGTAACTCCTCGATAAATGACCCAGCACATGTTTACAACACATGGCGTTAAAATTGACGAAATGCCTACTAATGGAGCAGAAATATCACAACAGCTTGAGGAAATGGAGTAGGTAAATAATGAGTTAAGGAGAAGCGAGTTAATAGGTTAAGAATTAAGGGGGAGTTTGCACAACTCCTAATCATGACCCAGCACATGGCAGAAACACTGATGTTGTGTCTATTAATCGAGCAGAAATATCCCAACAGATTAAGGAAATGGAATAGATAAATAATGAGTTACAGGGAAGTGAGTTAATTGGCATGAGTAAGGTAGAGATTACATACCGGTAACTTCACTATGACCTAGCACATGTTTACAAATTTAACAAATGGGACTAAATATTGGTTAATGCCTACTTATGGAGCAGAAATGTCATAACAGCTTCAGGAAATAGGTTAGGTATGTAATGAGTTAAGAGGAAGAGAGTTAATGGGTCATGAGTTAAAGAAGAGTTTACATACGTCCGCGGCTTAAATATATGTAGATAATCCTGATAATCACAATTCTACCACCAAACATTCATCAAGATCATCACAATTTAATCTAACAACCACCTATGTTAGCATCATGATTTTAGAACAATTTCCTCAAAACTTAGCATACATACACGCTTGTATTATATGTAGACATCATCATCAAAACTCATTTTAAAATATGTAACCAAAATCTCAATGTTAGTGAGCAAAGTAGAACTCATTTCTCATTCAAATCTTTTTCTTAACTCATTATTACCTTAACTTATCAGCCCCCACAGAAGCCAAGTTGAGTGGAAAAATAAAAAAATATGAAGACATTTTTCTTTGGCTATTTTTTTTCCATATAGTAGTTTGCAGTACATCTAAGCAATGACCATACAGCTATCAAATTTAAAACAAATTGAACTTATTTTCCCTTCCTATGTTTGTTATATTCAAAATCTGTTACAATAAAAAGTGCTTTAGAATGAAATCAAATTCACACAAAAATTGCCCATTGGTGTAAATTTTAGTAAATAAATTACGGGAAATCAAAATGGCATTTACAGTGCATCTGTCCAATAGTTAAGACTTGAAGGATTGTACTTACTTTATGCCATACCTTAAAGGGACTAGCCTATGTTTCATTTAATTAAAAACTTGTGGAAATGCTCTAAATAAACCTGTAAAGTATAGTAAAATAAAAAAAGTGCAAAAATTTACACAGAAAATGGCTCAAATTGAGAGAAAATTAATTTGTAATATATATATATATAATTCATTGAATGTGGTGTGACTATCTTGTGTTTCCTAAATCCTAAATCTGTGCCTCCGATGGATTTACCAGATACATACATACATATATATACATACATATTATTTTTATAGTGCGCTTATTCTTACACAAGGTCTAAGCGCATTAACATTGCATTCTTAAAATAAATAAGTAATAAATACAATACAAAAAAATATATGACCAACGGTGGAGAAACGGTAGTCATTTTACTAGTCAACCCTCAGGATGGAAACCCTAAGAGCTTACAATATGATAGGTGATAATAAGAAAATAAATATACAAGACTAAGATTGACTGCAGGCGAAATACTGGCAGTCTCAGGGCGAAGGACACACTGTGAAAACTAACAATGGTAAAGATGGGTTTATGAAATTACAAAATCTCTACAAATTACAGAATGTATTATGATTATGATAAAAGATCAAACAAAGCTCCTGGATATAATTTAATACATATTAAACGAGAAACAATTTCATCAAAAATAATTTGTTTGGTCATCACAGGTGTAGAAACTAGTCAAAACAAAATCTTTTTAAGTTTTCAAACTAGAAACACTGTTTTCACACCATTTTTTGCGCTGGCGTAAAAAATTAAAGTAGGTAAAGACCTGGGTAAAGAATTGCAATTTTCTCCAATATTCCTCAAAATCATGGAAAACTACTTGCAGGTTAAAATAATGTTCTATCGATGTAAAATAAATTAGTGGGAAGAATCTAGGCAGTCCCTTTAAGGAAGGATCACACTATGACAAAAAGGGGTAACAGCAAGTGATGTAAATCTACGGATTTCAAATTGAATTGCCACAATTAATTAATACCCTGCGTAATAACGCTTTCCAAGCTATTAAGATTATTTCTTGTTTTACGCAAACAACTGCGCGGTCATTATCAGGTAACAATGACCTGCGTATGTGATGTTATTAGCGCTTAATGCGTTTATCATATTGCGCAATGATTGTCATGCCTGGACTGATTGAAAATCCCTTTTTAGGGATAATAGTAGACCTTTGATGTTCAATGTTCAATGTTCAATGTTTATTTTTCCATAAGACGAAATATATACAGCAATGCAATAATATAAATCGTACAATAAATAGAATACTAAAACGGAGGAGTAGACCAGAAGGTCAGATAAGAGCCTACCCCATTTGGAATGAAAATTGTTTTAAGAAAAAGGAAGTAAGAAATATGTTTAAATAATTAAGTATTTCTTCATAAAATTACATATAAACAGCATTAAAAATGTCGAAAGAATGGTTATTAATGACAATAATAACTTTGTACCATCTATTTTTTGGCCATTGTGTGAATTCATCGGTGATTGTTTTGGACCTCGGTATTTTTCTTCGGTAACAATCACCGGCAAATTCACACAATGACCTCATAAAAGATGGTGCACAGTTATTGTCTAATCTTGTGTTACCGTACTTAGGCCCGGTGCAGACTCCACTATCGTATAGATTATTTTGCTTAGAATATTCTATGCTGACGACAAAATGATGTAGTGACCAAATAAAACTCACAGTTTTATTCGATGACCTACATCATTTTGTCATCAGCATAGAATATTCTAAGCAAAATATTTTATACGATCTAGGAGTCTGCACCGGGCCTTAATGCTAATTCACAGTAAGCGCAAAAAAGTAAAAATGCTAAAAAATGACTTTACAAAATAGAAAGTTTTTCATCTCATGGTATATGTTTTAATTTCATTACCTAATGTAGTTTTTCATAGGTATATGTTTAAGGGAAATTATTGTCATAGATATCTTCAACCCAAATATATGAACACATTTTCAAGCCCAGTTCTGATAAAAATGACCCAGATATTATGTAAGGTTATAGCATCACTTCTCCTAACATGTCCCCATAGGCAATACTATGTCATAATGCAAAGTTCCTACTAATGGAGCAGAAATATCACAACAGCTTGA
>JXSR01S063695.1:0-11255 GCA_000969725.1 Ophiothrix spiculata
GCTATATCAGACCCACTTCAATTATATCAAGTACAAGCTGATCATGTGCTAAGTTCGTAGTCTTACAAGGAATGATTTGATTTATAATATGTAAAACTGTTTAATGTATCTGTTGTATGCTTTAACGAATGGTTCAAAAATTATCAAAGTCCCATGTTGAAATGGCAGATTTATCATCCATGATGAAAGGTACTTTTATAGTCCTAATTGTTGGTATAATTGGGAATGGGTATCTTGGTATTAGTGATCGTAGTTAACGCTTACGTGTTCTTCTAGTTTCTATTAATTTTTCTTTTCTTTTTAATTCTTTCAGACATGGTGCCATCTTGAGGACTAAAGAGGAATTCGTCATGAAATGCGTGTTCGTTCGTTTTAACTTTCAGTAACTGGTTTTATTTTGAAAAGCGAGCAACACAAATGGCGGCAGATGTGGCCGTATCAAGGCCGGCCTTTGGTCTTGATATCAAAGCGATGAATCAGAAAATGACAATCCAACACACCGTCAGGACTAAGAAACTCGACGAGCGCCAATTGTTTAAGCTGGTAAAAAGTATTGATAGCCAAAAGAATAGAAGAATTCTCCAAATTGAAAAAGACGTTTCGGATATGACTAGAGACTTAGAAAAATTACTAGCCGATCAAGAAGCAGCTAAGCAGCAAAGAATTGCAAGGCGGGCACAAATGGGAGTAGATTATGCCGAGGATCTTAACAGATCTTTAAACAGTGCTTTCATGAGGAGGAGATCCATTTTGAGGACTCGGCGGGCAACTCAATTTGATGCCTTTGCATTTAGAATAAAGCAGGAAGCAGGGGCTATGAAATCACCTGTGAAAAGAGGCAAATATGTGGATCAATTATTCCGCTTTGACTCGCGCGGCAATCCAATGCAAGATTTATCACCTGTTGATCGAAAGTCACGTGAGCTGGACTGTTCACCAGAGGACATTGCAAATATGGCATGGCAAGAGATGAAAAACTTTGCAGCAAATGTACCTGATATCTCAACAGAGTGTGAGCCTGCACCTGATTTGGATTCTCGTGTACCATCACGAGCTGCAACCAGTGCCATTGAATCTGTTAGTATTCATAGTCCACTGTCTGATGATGAGGATGAGGAGGATTTTATTCCTAAAACACCGAAAGCACCAGAAAAGAGTAGCACAACTAAAGCGAATACTGACTGGACAATGATTCTCAATGCAGTTGTTGATGGCAAATTATTAGATGCGTTACGAAAAGAAATAGCCAATCCGACTGCCCCTCCTCCAACTGCACCTGCAAAGATCAACAAACCAGCAATAAAGAAAAATGTTTTCATCCAATCAAAGTGGGCGAGAATTGCAACAGCTGCAAGAAATCAATCTCGAAAAGATGATGAAGAAGAAGTAAAAAGTAAACCAACCATTAAAAATCCATTTCTAAAACAAGTACTTTCCTTAAACAAGCCAATTCCAGCTCCACCAGTTCCCATAAAGAAAATAGCTCTCCGTAGAAAACATATCGACAGGAAAGAACTCGCTACGAGTGTTCTTTTAGGATTGTCTAAAGAAAGCTTCTCTGAAAGTGAAAATGAACCATTAGCGAAAACTTCAAATGTCAAAAAAGAGGTGTCGTTCGTTGTACCTGAAACTCCAGATAACGATGACAATAATAGTGACACTGATATTCCACAGCATCAAATGACAAAAACATGTGGAGTGCCTGATTGTATTTGTTACATGGGAAGCTTTCGTGCTTCTTTCCCTGACAGAATGGACCTGACAGACAATTCTTCTACCATCAGTTCTGTTGATGGATATTATAATGCTCGCTTAAAGACCTACGCAAGTGCCACTGGACAGCCAACTATATCACCTATTTTCCGAACTCCAAATTCTCAAGATTGGACCGAGGTGGGGAGGCGATCAGCCTTACCCCCGCCATCACCAACACCTTCAGAAATATTATTAGGTGTTGACAGCACACCAGATGCCGGGAAGACCAAGTTCGATTACTTCGATCTAGAAACAATCAGCTCGGTTCGAAGGCCCATGAAAGGGTCAAATCGTGAAAAACTTTTAAAGGAAAAAGAAGCCAACGCAAAAACCACTTTTCAGTTAATGCGTGATAAAATGAGAGAAAAGCATCCACATGATTTTAATAGAAATTACGGAACACCGACACCGAACTGGAAAATATTAAATCCCCTTAAACTACGCCATAAGATAAACCAGTCATCCCCTCTTTACTCAACTTGGAACATTTGATTACGCAATTTTGTCGCATTGATTTAAATGTTTTATGAAAAACCGAATCTAATTCGAATAGTACAGTTTTATAATGGTATTATATGTTCACCATATTCTCGTAGAGCAAAGCTCAATATCTATTAAAAACAAACTGTGCTTTTATAAAATCTTTGTCATCACCAACAGCAGGATTCTTCTACATCAGAAATCGGATGTGAAAACCTTTATTTACGGCAATATGTGACCGTCATGTCAATAGGTACCTTAAGGTTCACATATGAAGGGTCCCATATTTCTGTCAATCGGAAACTGCTACATAACTTCAACAACAGCGATAAATGCCCCAAATGAATTATTTGTTAGCTCTTCAATTAATGCGTTGTTTGGAGGATTATTATTTACAATTACAGTTAATTATTTAAATGTATTTAATCGAATCATTTCTGAAAACACGACTCATTTCTTGAAATTGAAGAATGGTTTTTTTTAACTCACTTAGTCCAACGGCTGTCAGCATGACTGTTTGATTTTGAAACCTTAATTTTGTTCATCGAAATTGTACGTTGCGGCGCGGTTCGGGACATTTTAGCAATAGAATAGGATTTTTCCAAACTCACCATTAAAGTCCAAGGATTAAGCATGTTTCTAAATAATTATCTTATTGTGTGTGTCCAGAGCTTGTATGAATCTTTGATCAATATGACATAAATTTTGGTCATTTGCACTGAGCTTCGAAAACAAATTCAAATCAAAAAAACAGTTGTACGGTATAATACATTTATAATCTATGCAATGCAACATGTGGCAGTTATTGGACTATTTAGCGAGTTTTGGAAAAACACTCTTCAATTCTAAATTCTCAAACAGCATGCAACTCATTATACAACAACAAGAGAGTTAAAGTAATTTTTATAGACTTACCACACTGTATATGCAGGGCTCCAAATTAAGAAGACCCAACGGCTTAACGTGACTTAGAGTAATTAGAGTAAAGTCTCTCCCCCTATGGAAACAAGGAGTCGTAGACCGCCGCGCCCGGGGCTCGAACCCACAATCTCTGTGTTACGAGACTCGTGCTCTAACCACTCGTCCACGCCCCCTCCCTAAACTAACTGCTTGCAATTCGAACTTGTAATTTGTGAATCTGGCTGGTGAAACACTTTAATAAGAGATTTTTGCGACACACCTGAGTCTGAGATTGCTCAATTAGGCTGAAATCATGGACATTTTGCTTTTTCTGGCAGTACGTTGGGTTGTCTTATCGAATACAAATAATATCGTGTCATATACCCAATACTGTATAAGTCTCTATACGAGTACATAGAGTATTCATCAGTTCAGTTCAATTTTCAGGAAATTTTCTGTGTTTTTGGTTCTTTTGAGGTGTATATCACATACCGATTAGCTTGATTTGAGCCGGTCAAAAGGTTTTTTTTTTTTTTACTATTGCCCGCTCAAAACAAAACTGGTATATAAAACAAATATTTTATTCATTATTTTACTTAAACCATGTCTAGTAGTAATGAGTAGTCTGGACTCTGGACCTTAAACCCTTATGTGGCTGATGATTTTCTTTGTTGTCATTATACAATGATTAGTATTATCCTTCCGATTCAGCATCGCTTAACAAGAGCATGGAAGAGACCCATCATACAATGACGCAACAGGCGTGGCTCTTCACCGGTGTGCCCCATGCTCTCCCTTTCTGGTGCAAGTTCTCCTCAGTTAACGTTAAATGAGATGATTGTCTTTGGTTATTCCTTTGAGCAAAGTCAGTCGGTTGAGCCTTAGGAATAAACAAAACATAACGAATTAATGTTATTACCTTGGTTACAAAAATGAATCAGAGAAATATAATATCTTATTGGTAGACATTTTAGTATTTTTAGATGAGCAAAATCCCTTCAGAAAACCTGTGATTTGATGTTCATCATGTTCATGTCACAAATAAAGAGCAGAAACTGAATCTGATATTTATTTAACTATATGTGAAATTACTTGGAATATTGGGTTGATTCAATAACATTAATTGAAACTTTTAAATGTGTGTCTCAAATCGCGTGAATATTCATACCAATCGCCAAAATGACATTATTTGTGTTTTCACATAGATAAAAAAATGAACTTTTTTAGTTAGAGCGTGCTGAGTACTGACTGTAACAGAGAAAGTACACTTACCCCTACTACCTTTCCTTGTGGATTACTAGACGATGTTGGTATCGTTGCCAACTCATTCCTTTCATGATTTGTGTAATTGATATTTTCTTGCAGCTACAAACATAGGAATTTTGACAAAATAAGGAAGAAAGTAATTATGAGCAAATACCTTAAATCATTTTTAAGAGCAGTGCAGTATAATAACCGCACAACTGCATGTAGCTTATTACAAATTAGCTTCCAATTGGCTTACTGTACAAAGAATTATTGCTTAATCACAGTGACGTCACAAAACCGAAGAGTTTTCTGTGGTACTAACTTTTTGGTGATGTCCGACAGAGTTATTCTGCTTATCCATTAAGATCTGCTCCAGATTGTGCATGTTGTGCTGTGCTGCAAGTTTCAATGCATCAAACGATTCAACGAGGATGTGCTCTTCGTCTGCTTTATATCTATCCCATACCTAAAGATAAGCAATTTAACATCCAAGAAAACAATCAAAATTGTAATACCATGTATTGAATTGAAAAATAAAGCCTCTTTCTTTTAAAGATTAATTCCTTTTGCATGTTTGTTATGTACTAGAAAAGGGTGAAACAGAGACCATTATCTGATATACACGTCGAGCAAAGACAACACTTCGAGGGAGTATCAAAAAGTTTTAAACTTTACCCAGAAGAAATGGTGCCAGGAACAAAATTTCATTATGAGATACTTTAGGCATCTTTGCATAGTCAATGTGCAAAGTTACACATTTCTCCCACTTTTAACTGACTGGCTGCAGATCGTTATTGTAGGGGTCCTCAATATATAAAATATCTGATTTTATATTTCAATGAAAATCAACATTTTCAGGTCGGTTAATAACACCATTGTGACGTCATTCAAGGACCGATTTCCATAATTTTGGTATCAATGGATAGAGGAAACCCTACCCGTTACTATGGTATCAAACAACTAAATTTTGGTGGTGCCAGTAATATTTACTGGGTCCTGTAACCCTTCCAATGCAGGAACGTAATAACGCCGCATATCTCAATTTCAACCATGCAGCTTATGTTTTAAGCTGGTAGGTAAATGACATCAATCCCCACCTGTAAAGAAAGTGAAATTACTTATGAGACAATTTCTGCACCATAATGTACATAAAGACGAGTGACTATTCTGACAAAAATTCATTGATGTAGCTCAATCCCTTCGGGGTAAAGTTTAAACTTTTTGATACCCCCTCGTATTTGTAATTGTTTGTAAAACATAAAAATGCCTTTTGAAAATACTTAATAAGTAAATATCCAAGATAATTTAATTTTAAAACACTATCGCTGGTGATATCTTGTGACACTAAAAGGGTGGGACGCACAAAGGCCAATAGAACCTAATTGTTCGATCTCACAATCGAATCATACCTTGGATCTTGATGCGTTTCCAGAGAAAATAATGGTATTATATGTCTTCAACACAGGGGGACAGTCTTTAATAATTGATGAATATTCAAAAGGGTCAAAAGTGAAATGTTCAAACCAATATTTCTAACACCATATATTTTCTGTATTTTATGACACACAAGTGACAAATTTCATATCATCGGCAAACGCATTCCTGGTAGTACAAACCCTTACTGGGATACGCCGATGGTGTATAAAATGTACTGCATTTGAGATGTTATGGCATCCTTTGGTGATACAAAAGCCATGGGCTCGTGCTGTATCTCTAATATACTGGAATCGCGTTTCGAAATTATTGATAGATTCCCTTGTTTGTTTTTTTCATGATGCCCGTGTTTATTGTTATGTTCGTATTTGACATTTCAATGAATTATCATGCAAATGAGCGAGACAAATTAGAGTCGCGATTTCCAATTTAAAAATTGCTATTCAATAGAATGTGAACGTAATTTTACTAATGGTGTTTAAGATGCAAACAAATAGTTTTGAAGTTAGAGCTCGAATGGACTGATTAAATGTTATCGTCTTTTGTTTTCAACCAGTTACATGAAACGCTGTAATAAGGTTCGGATTATTGCTGGATCGAGCAGTCAAACTAGCAAAAACGGTATGGCGCTGGTTACGGCGCGGAAAGACCAATGTTTAAATCCCAGCGGTACCAAAGGTTGAGTGTGCTTGAACTTCCCTTGGACAAAGAGCTGACTGCTAATTATCTCGTGGAATCGGGGAGCTGATCCTGTCTGCGATGGTATAAATGAGGGCTGATTAAGGTTGTTCTATCTTTGTTTCTTTTTTAAATGTTTAAACAACTTGTTTTCTTTGCACCTGAAGAATTGTTTATATACATCTTCACATCCATCAAGATGATGCAAATGCAAAATATCTATAAGAATAACTTAGAATAGAGCATTTAGCTGAACTTACGTCATGAATGTTTAGGAAATAATTAACCTACCTGATGTTTAAAATTGATGTCAACTGTTTTTTCAACAAGGAATATACCAACATCTTCGTGGCCTTTTCGTATCGCTAATAAAAGTAAAGTGTAAGCTGCCGTACCAGTCATTTTATCTCCATATAAATCCTATTAATAATGCATAGAAACGTAACAATGCTAAAATTGTTAATTTAACTATACGAAACTCAAGTGAATTCCACCCTAGTCTAACTATATTATGTATGCAACCTCCCCCTTCTTATTGTCCATCATTTTTGATGTTCTCGGAAACACTATAAGGCCCGTATTCACAAAAGTTATTAGTATTGTTATTCCAGGATTAATCATTTTTGGAATAGAGTACATCATGTCCATATAGTCCTTGACTAAGTTGCATTTCATAAAAATACTAGTTCGTGAATAGCAAATGACATCACCAATGGAATAATTAAAAAGTTATTCCATGAATAAAAGTTATTCCCCTTTTGCGCATACTAGTTGGAGCTCAACTGAAGGTCCCGTTCTCGGATCGAGTGTAAGAAGGTTTGAGAGTGTTTTTCCATAGATTTTTGGATGCTGAGTCAAAATTTTTGGGGCCAATCTCTGGTAAAGGTGTGGAATTTGCGCCAGAGGGCGTTTTTTCAAAGTGGCCGCCAAAATCCCATAAAATGATACCTTATGAAAAGGGTCCAAAAACTATGGAAAAACACTCTCAAACCTTCTAACGCTCGATCCAAGAACGGGACCTTCAATTGAGCTCCAACTATACGAGACTTTTTTAACATTAGGCTTGGGTATAATTTTTCTTTTTCGCGAGCGTGACGACGGAATGTCAATGTTCACTGCAATTTTTGCATAGACTTACACATGTCAGAATATCACAATTTTGGCGTAGGGGAAGGTGGGGTGAGTTGGCCCTCGGGGCGAGCTGGCCCACCACGAGTTTCTGCTCACGTGACTTAGGAGTCCTAGGGAGAATTATGTTACTGGTGATTTTTGGTCATATATAATGCATCAAATTTACCATAAAATTTACAAAACCCAACTCATCTCTTTGTGTGAGTTATCAGTAAAACGAGTTTTTGAGTTACTTAAGTAAACTTTTTTAGCAAACGTAATTTTGTACTAGTGTCAAGATATTACTTCGCTGGTCCAAGTTATTATTATTGATTACGAGCTATGGTACATGTCCAACATGTCATGGGATCATGAAATCCACTTTATCCTTTGTTTTGTTGCTATACCACGAGGATAAGTCAAAACTGGGACTACGGGGCGAGTTGGCCCCCTACCACATGGGGCAAGTTGGCCCTATGTCGAATTTGCCCAAGATGGTATGATAACCTACTCAGACTCTAGCACAATAACATTTATGACGTTTTAACACGATTTTAATTCTAAACAAGTAAATAGATGCGTATAACAAGACACAAGGAGTCTTAAATGAAACTGGTAGGCCTATATTGCATATATTGCATGCAGATAACACTGTAGGTCACAACGTATCTTTTTAAAAATCGATATTGTATAAATTTATTATGGCATTTCATCTTAAAAGGACATTTTTGTATGCAGAACATTCCCGTGCTTCACTTAATTAAAAAAACATATTGTATGAAATGTATCACGGTAAAATGAGTGCGAGTTGGTCCTTTTGACGTCTTTTTTATTTTTTTTTAAATTATTTAAATACGATAAGCCGCAGAGTCTTAGTATTGACCATGGTATTGACATAAAACATAGCTTGGGTACATATATCTTGTGTTAAGAGGAAAATCTTCTAGACCTTAACCTCTCCAATACAGGGGCGTTCAAACAAAAGGGGGCCAACTCACCCCACCCTCCCCTACATGTGGAAAAGAGTCTCTGGTTCACCGGGCTAGTTTATACATGAACCTTGACTAGTGATTCCATGTCCATGATCAAAATGGCGTCAATAGACTACTTCAAAAAAGTTGACACTCTTTTCGTCGAAACCTCATAATTCCATGATGTTCGGATAATTCGACCGTTTTCCAATTTTAACAGATTTTAGGCTTGATACTTCTAAATGAATAACAAATAACATTATAATGTTATATAAATATGTGGTGTTGATTTTGAATGACAATTTAACAAACTAGGTTGTTTTACCTGAAAAAGAACATGAACTACGACTCTGGGATCTCCCTGTTTGAGCTCTGTATTTTCATGATAAGCTGTTTTATTATCTACATACCGTCTACATTAGCATTCGTATAATTTGCTTGCAAGTTATTATTTTTTTAATTCGGACATATATGCTGATGTATATGATGACAAAATATGCGCCAAATAGTTTTTTTAGGAATCCCTATGGAGATTTATGCCACCGTGGCAAAGATTACAATTTGGACATAACCAACTAAACCATGCTTACCACTTTCATATTGACGTCAGCATCGATGTGTTTAGCAAGTTCCTTCACCCGTTCTAATGAGCCATCACAAACAGCGTAGAATAGTTGCTACACGACACGACATAAGAACAAACATATTATGATAAATTGTATTGATGAAACAATAAATATATATTTGATTGATAATTGGTTGATTTTGACAAATCTCAGTGAAATTTGTAAGATAATGTTATACTCAACGTTCAAAATACACCAATTATTGTTTACTACAATCTTGATGAACCTATTCGAAGAAAAAAATAATTATATTAATGATGAAATGCGATATTAATTAAATAATAGTATAAGAAAATGAATGGGGCTTAATTATTATTTTCTTGTTTTCATCCTAAAGGCTCACACTATGACCTATGACGTGGTTGTTAAGTTGAAGATCAGTATTAAACATTGTGTACAGAGACTCCAAAATTATTGCTCTATGTTCGGAGAGCAAGATATAATCAAAAATAATATAAATTGTTGATTTTGATCTGTGAGAGATGCAAGAAACTTTTCATTTGTATATAGACCAAATGACCAATTCCTTGACCCACAAAACATATTCAATCAAAATTTGATATGCTGAACTAAAAAGATCAATAATGGAATTAGGCTAAGCACGTTATTCCAAATTTAAAATGCTAATAATGCTCCTGTGGACCTGATGTGAACAGCCTACTTTGCGTTTCTGAACACTCCTATTTCCCGTGGTTGAAAAATACCCATAAATATGTTTTATTTTTTTAAATAAAAATTAAATTTTTCAACGAAATAGACTTTTATACACTTACTCCATTAAGCATGCATTTGTTGTGTATGAAATTATAAAGAATCAGTCATGACGAAAATGCGACCTTTTGTGAGTCACTGCGTACAAAACTACAAAAGTGGGCGCGGATGGATGTTAGAACTGTAGTCTTGTGTTAGTTCTTTGCTTATATTATAGTTAATGCGATAATTAAATCCAAATAAAAGTATAGTTCTAGAAGCGGATTTGCTCACTAAATATGATGGTGAGGTCATTTTTGGACCAAAATGTGTAATTTGGCCGTACGGTCCAAACATCATCAGTCCAAAATGTTATGGGAAAGCTAACTAAATTTTGCTTTGGTAAAATTTCGAACCATTTTAGTTTTTAGAATCTAGAAAGCAATACCTAGGAAAGCATTTCTCAAATTTTTGATGTTCTCCCTTAGTTTTTGAAATATTGTCAAAAATTGGTCCAAAAATGACACAACAAATCCCACTGCTGCCACCAATTTTGGTAACACATGACATTTTAATAACGCCGTAATTAAAAGTGTCATGTGTTGTCAAACAAAGTCTGCAGAAAGCCCAGATCTGCAGCTGGTGTGCAGGCTCTTACCTGTGGGACTGGCAGCAAGGAATCAATGAGTTGAACAACCTGCTGCAAACCATTGTCAGATGCCATGTCACGAGCGCTCTGCTTGCCATCAACACCCTAAAGATATGGAATAAATCAGTCATATCGCAGTATTAGTGGGTAATGGAAGATAAAACGTATATCAAAGTCAACCCAGTAGGCTCCCTACCTACACATTTTGTCGAGTTTGACTGAGCTAAAATATTAGTTTACAATTATTTATATAATAGTGTGATTAATGATACAGAATTCATATATAATTCTGAAACCTACATTTGCATGGGATTCGCATTCCTTAGAAGTTCCGTACGGAAAAGCAATCTTTTAATACACTTCTTTACATTCCTGCTCTCATTGGCTCCTTACCCAATATCTATGATTTAAGTTGACGCCCTTGTTGATCAGTGTAATGGCTGCATCTTCTTCTAAGGCATCTACAGCCAGCATCAGCATGTTGCGATAAAGGGATTTGGCGTTTATGTTCCCACCCTGTCCAGAGAAGAAACAACGTTATCATGGTTATGGTACAGTAAAATGTTCAGTGTTCAAATAATTAGGGGAAAATTGAGTAGTAAAATTTTAGTACAACATTACTAAGGTGCACATTTGGAACATCATTCTAGTACAATTTTTTGTTGTAGTATTGTACTAAAGTTGTACTAAAACTGCTGTTCTAAATATCCTACT
>JXSR01S063705.1:0-18192 GCA_000969725.1 Ophiothrix spiculata
TCACATTCTTCACAAACGGGGTTATTATATTACATGTATATCATTAGATTTTGAATTTGTCTACAAATAAAATTTTACATCATTTGTATGAAAATATTATGAAAATTACATGATAACTTTCAAATAAAGCTACCTCGACCTATGTTTATCATTAATAACGAAACATGTTATTAGAATGCATTAGAACTATCATTACCTTATGGCACAAAAACAGCTCTTACATGCAAAATTCAGCATTTCAGACAACAGCATCTCAAAATCT
Source organism: Ophiothrix spiculata (assembly GCA_000969725.1). Classification (NCBI taxonomy): domain Eukaryota; kingdom Metazoa; phylum Echinodermata; class Ophiuroidea; order Amphilepidida; family Ophiotrichidae; genus Ophiothrix; species Ophiothrix spiculata. The sequence goes on from JXSR01S063705.1 coordinate 263, forward strand.
GGGTCACGTAGACAAAAGAGACACAGCAGATTATTGTCTGAGATACACTTTTTAAAGCTGGATTCGAAGATATAAAATATGTAGCAATATAAACGTTTTAAAGTATTACTACTGTTACAGTCGATCAAAAACCCAACTAACAGCGGGAGCTTTGTAATAACATTTATGAATAAATAATTTTATATTTAGTAACCTGTTTTCCTTTAACAAATGAAATAGAATGAACCACTTTTAACATTTCTTAACATAACAGTCCCCGTGTATCTAGGTCACAATTCCCAGCTGAACCATATGTTTATATTAAAAAGTAGATTAAGAAATATGTTACTTTCGTAGCTACCTTGCTACATTCTATTAAAGGGCAAATAAATTTCACACAATTGGTGTGTTGGTGGCACGTACATGAATATAATTCAAAAACAACGAAGGAGCTTAAATATATTAATTGACTGCCAGAATGTTTCTACAGAAAATTCAAACGAGCTATAACCTGTATTTGTGTATGCTATTTATGAAAGACACTTAGTGGCCCGTATTCCAGAAAGTTGTTTAGCTAGACCATTGTTTAAATGAGCATCAACTGTCCAGAAATGATACGCATCATTGCAGCTTTCAAGCAGAACAGTTCAATGAGTCGTGCTGTTGACGAGAAATAAAACCTTGATTTAGCTAAACACCTTTCTGGAATACGGGCCTTTACGTTTATTATGTTAATAATGGAAATTATTAACCGATTCGCATTTTGTGTGTGTAAAATTATACTTTTTGACATAAATTTGTGTTTCTAAAATAATCTAAAGCAGCGTTCATGAAAACTCATTTTGGCATAGTTAGACATAATGAATTTGTTGATTCTTTTGGCAATCAATGTGTTTGACCTTCGAACTAATAGCAGCGTTAAAGAGTCCAAAGTTTTGTGTCAGCCCCTGTCCTCATTACGTGATAGTTGATTGGATTTTATGAAGTGATAAAACGACTAAATCACAGTTCCAAAAATTCTATGTTAATAAAATCTTACACATTTTACAATAACCCTGGCGTCGATAGTGTTCCATCATTTTAGCTGCTACAATCAGAAACAATCCTTAATTGGCCATCGTAATATCTCCTAGACTCAATAGTTTCTTCTGCATTACAATATTGACATGTTTGTCTCGTCAAATTTTTGATTTGTTATCTTAATAGTTTTGTTTTTTTCTATTGTTTTTAGCTAAAAATAAGCAAAGATGCTGTTCTTTTCTTGTCTCCTACAGTTATAATATTGAACCAAACCTTATCACCAGTCTTTCCGAAAAGTAGTTATACTGGAATAAAAAGTTCATATGTAATAGAATCAAGCCGCAATGATAGCAAAATGTTTCTTTTCATACTTATTCTTTTTAAAGATCTTTTATCGCTTACCCTTTCAGTTGGAACCGTCTCTAAGTATCAGTAGGATATTATATTACAAACTTTAATGCTTCATTACTTGAGAGAAAATATTAGCTCAAAATCCCAAAGGCATCATATCATGCATTCAGATCTTATCAACAGTAATTCTTGACAATACTTATTATTACTCATTGTATTCTAGGCATCTGGTATGCCACATTTACTTTAATCATCCCAAGAGATATATCTGTATATATGACATAATAAATTGATCAAGTATATTTAACATACCTGCTTTTAGTTATACTAAAAGTAATTGTTTTAAATATTGCTTTTGATAAAAATTGAATAAACATTATAAAATATTTTATTAGCTTTTATTTGAACAAAGAGGCGAAAATAATACTTCTTAGAATATGTGTGATTATAATAAAAATACATTCCAACATATTCTGTTTCATCGTATTGAGACATTTTTCTTCAATGTGGCTGTTTGTTGCATTTCTGCATAAGTGAGAGAAATATTTTTTCTTTTCTCAATAACTTTGAAAAATACGCAATACTGTATGCAAGAAATGTTAAAAAATAATATAACTTAAACTCAATAATAAAAAGTGTTAAAACTAGAAAAAAATACAGTATATCTTGTCAGGGGAATTTCAATTTTACATCTATAATTTTGATCAATCAGTAAAACTTTTCTTATCAAGGGAATACAAATCTCGCAAATTTATCAGTACCCCCCAAACCACATTGACAATTGTTTTCTTCTTCTATGGCGCTTTCTTAAAGTTTATTGAGGACATTAAATATTTTATCTGAGAAGGTGTTGTATGTAGTTTGAATTATTTAAAAGATATTAATAAATAACTCTATATATGTGTTTTTTTGTATTCTCTTTGCGACTCACAGATTATGTTTCTTACATGAATTCTTTTCCTCATAGTATTTCGTGATTTCTTTTTCTCAGGGTATGCCTGTGACATTAAACGTAGATATAAAGGTATAGGCTTAAGTCATCCAAGTTTGAAACCGAGTTCAGAGTTCACAATAAGTGACTGCATCTGAGCCAATCTAATGAATTGTTCTTTGACTGTCATTTTCAAATGATTCGAGAGCATTGTAGAAGATTAACTTAAAAACTTAAAAAGAAAGTTGTTCCGATTACATGAAGCCGATAGCTACTGATTCTAAAACAACGACAACTAAATGGGATTTCCAGAGAAACATGGCTAGAGGTTGCTTCCCGTAAATAAATTGGGTTACAACGATTAGTGTATAAACATGCCGCGAGGAATACTACTTATAGCAGTAAAGAAATGAATTATAATATTATGGTTAATCATTTGCCGTTATTTTTTACTTGAACGAATCAAAATGTTTCGCATTTGTATGTAGTATTGCGGACAAGCTGGCACAAACATAAATCCTGAAGTTATTCAGAGGACATTGGACCGTATCTTTGTAATTTATCAAACATGCATGTCCTTTTTACTTTTTCTTCAGTATATAGCATTACTAAAACATATATAGGTTAGGTTAAACCATTGTCTTCCGAAAGGAAAGGGAACGGTTACCACCCAACCCTAGCCGTTTATCACCGGAAAAATGCAAAAATGCAAACAACAACAAAAAGGAAACCTGAACATTTAAGTAAATAATGCATCCTTCTATCACAGGTAAGCCACCCGAAGGTGGGGTGCTCCTCTATAGTTGTGATGGCTCACCCTGGGGAGCCATCATATTTGTGCAAATTCTTACTTCTTGCGATTCCCATATGTCTTTTCCTCTAAAATACGAAACTTTAACAGATCAGTCCCGTGACACTAAACGTATATACATGTAGATATAAATGTTTAGGCTTATGTCATTCAAATTTAAAATTGAGTTCAGAGTTATACAATTAGTATTTGTAGCTGAGGCAATCTATAGAATTGTTCTTTGGCTGCCATTTTCAAATGATTCGAGACCATTGTAGAAGATGAACTTTAAGAACTTTACTAAAATATTAAGTAAGACTTCCATTTCTATGTTGTTCCGGTTACATATAGCCGATATAATATACTAATTTTAAACAAGTTTGCGAGAACTGAACGGGTTATGCAGAGAAATATGTCTCGAAGCCACATTGCCGTAAATGAATTGGGTTACAACGATAAAGCAACACAAGTTTCCAGACATTTACATAAAAAATTGGTTAAAATACTTTTATTTCAACTATATGAGCAACCGTGTATGTGCAACATAAAGGTGGCTCAATTACAGTGAATTGAAAAAGGTCACAATATACGGTGACAATTTTTTATAAAACATAAGACTGAACATACTAATTATTGAAAGAGAGTTTAACTTACGTCTCACGACTTCGTATTGTAGTGTTGGTAGCTTGCGGCCAGCATCCACCAGCCTTCAGACCCAAATGATGTTATAATTCCGTGGTCACGTGACTGAACATAAGTTATGATACAATAGGTACAACGTTTTGAATGACCCTCGTATATCATTATTACAAACATGTATTTATCTTGGACTTAGTAAGATTGGGAAAAGTTCTCTTCAAATGCTATTTAGACAATGTCCTTTCAGGACAGAGCGCCGGGACATGGACAGTGGATTAACTTTTGATATTGGTCGTGCACACTTTTTGCATTATACCGACACCGGAATTTTGAAGCCCAAAGGGTTCACTCAAGTTTGTTAATGTAGTTTACGAATATTGATACGGGGGCAAGAACAAGAAAGGGTCAAAAACAAAACACAAAAGGTTTTGAAGATGTCATATATATACCGCCAGGAACAAATTGATGTTCACCACAACCCTATTTTTGTAAATTGAGGGGCGTTGGATCTTTTTGTACTTTGCTTCCAAACATTCTCTTGGCGCAATCAAGCGTGACCAAGACATTCAATCACCTGATTCTCACTCTACTACATATAAACTTTCAATATGACCTTTCACCTTAAGTAAAGAAGTGATGGGGTCAAAGGCGGGGTCAAATGTTTTTGACCCATTTTTGTTCTTGCCCCCGTACCAGTACATGAAGAAATTGATCACATTCGGAGTTCGTTTTCACACCCACCAAGACTGACCAAAAACAACACAAGTTGCCAGATATGTTCATCATAAATTGACCTTTACATAAAAAGTGGTAAAAATATTTTTATTCTAACTATATGAGCAACCCTGTATTACCCTTTTTTGAGATGTTTGTATTTATGATGTCAACCGCAGAGATTAACTTAATTTGATTATAAATTTATATTTAAGAAATTTTTCCGTTATTCTTCATTGTTTATTTTTCACCGGATAATAATAAAATAAATTTCAACAACATTGTTAAATCAGCAACTCAACAAATGTTTGAACTGAATTCGATATATCAGTAGTTAACAGACAATGGCAGTCTAAATGGAAATGCCATCACAAATGCCAGTATTGATTTCCTTTGATTTATTTATCTGGCTAAACCTTTTAAATCAGCGCCTTGGAGGCTGAACGATAAGTTTACTATAGGGCATATTTAGGACATGTCTTCACTAATCTAATTACTGTACAACATTTCTTCTTCTGATTTAGATACTTTTACTACTCCAAACCCGAAGGAATTCTGAATCTAAAATATTTGACCAAGCAGGTGTTTGAAACAATCAGGGGCAGAACAATTTACTGATTGTGACTGCATGTACAAGACTAGTATGCCTCCTCTGCTCTTGGGATGGCTCCTGTCTAATGGCAAATTTACCCAAGAAGGTCTTGTACATTTTGTACCATCACTACCAACAGGTCAGATAAACGTCATAGCAAATATTCCGAAATTCAACTCCGACAATTACCCTTACGGGAATCAAACTCGGGTCCAATGCGTGCAAGATGAGAACGCTAACCACTACACTTCTGCTAGCTACGCAGGTTTGCCGGTCAGCAAAAAACTACATTACAGATATCACAGGGAATACCAAAATAACAAACATTAAGTTTATATTACGGTCATTTGATATTAAATCTTATGTAACCGACTTGAAAAAGTCACATTCTTCACAAACGGGGTGAACATGTATATCAATAGTTTTTTAATTTTTCTATAAATAAAATTTAACATCACTTGTATTAAAATATTATGAAAAATACATGATAACTTTCAAATAAAACTACCTCGACCTATGTTTATCATTAATAACGAAACATGTTATTAGAATGCATTAGAACTATTATTACCTCATGGCACAAAAACAGCTCTTATATGCAAAATTCAGCATTTCAGACAGCAGCATCTCGAAATCAGGGTTACATAGACAAAAAAGACACAACAGATTATTGTCTGAGATACACTTTTTAAAGCTGGATTCGAAGATATAAAATATGTAGCAATATAAACGTTTTAAAGTATTACTACTGTTACAGTCGATCAAAAATCCAACTAACAGCGGGAGCTTTGTAATTCAACATTTATGAATAAATAATGTTATATTTAGTAACCTGTTTTCCTTTAACAAATGAAATGGAATGAACCACTTTTAACATTTCTTAACATAACAGTCTCGTGTATATAGGTCACAATTCCCAGCAGAACCATATGTATTAAGAAGTAGATTAAGAAATATGTGACTTTAAAATTCTCTACCTTGCTACAATCTACTAAAGAGGAAATTACATTTCATAAAACTGGCGTGTTAGTGGCACGTACATGAATATACTAGTAATTCAAAAACATCGAAGGAGATAAATTATACTAATTGACTGCCAGAATGTTTCTACAGGGAATCCAAACAAGCTGTGAATGCTTTTTATGAAGGACATTATACGTTTAATTATGGAAATTATTATCCGATTAACAAACCTTATGTAAAATCATACTTTTTCGACATAACTTTGTGTTTCTAAAAATACTCTGAATACTCTGCATACTGTGCAGCAATCATTAAAACTCATTTTGGCATAGCTAGATCATAATGAATTTGTTGACTCTTTTAGAAATCAATGCGTTTGGCCTTCGAACTAATAGCAGCTTTATAGACTCTAAAGTTTTGTGTCAGCCCCGTCCTCATTGCGTGATAGCTGATTGGATTTTGTGAACATTGCTTTTCTGACAAAACGACTAAATCTCAGTTCCAAGAATTCTATGTTAATAACACAGTAACATCCTTGATTTCTGCAATTCATCCTTGACCGGCATCATCACCACTGATCAACTTAATTGACTTCAACGAATACAAAATTGTGCGGCTCGCTTGATCATGAACAAGAGGAAGTATGATCATATCACCCCTGCCATAAAGGAGCTTCACTGCCTGACTTTAGAATACCGAATCCAGTACCAGTTAGCTGTTCTTGCTTTCCGGCACTTTGAAGGAACTTTACCATCCTATCTGTCTGCTACGCATTGCATTTATGAACCTGCTTGATCACTTCGATCTTCTACTGAAAGACTTTTGAAATCTCCTCGTGTTAATCGAAAGTCAGCTGGTGAACGCTTTCATTTTGCTGCCCCGGCTGTTAACATTCATTCTCTCCCTCAGTTTAAAAAACATCTTAAAACTTTTTCGTCAGGCTTTACTGGATTCACAGATGTAACTTGTTTGTTTTCTTCGTTTGTGCGCATTGAGATCATTTGATGAGTGTGTGCCTTATAAGAACCCTCCATTATTATTATTATTAATAATAATAAAATTAAACACATTTTAATAACCTTGGCGTCGACAGTGTTTCATCATTTTAGCAGCTACAATCAAAACCAGTCCTTAGTTTGCCATCATAGTCTCTCCGTTCTAGACTCGACAGTCTCTTCTGCATTACCATATTGACATGATTGACTTTCACATTTTTGATTTGTTATCCTAATAGTTTTGGTTTGATGAGTTTTTTTTAGCTTAAAAATAAGCGAAGCTGCTGTTCTTTGCTGCTTTCCTACACTTATAATTGAACCAAACCTTATCACCAGTCTTTCCGAACAGTGGTTTCACTGGAATGAAGAAGTTCAAATAATAGGATCAATGATGATGATATTGATGTAATTATTGCAAGCTTTTTTTGCATTTCCTCTCTGAAAAGCAGACAGGCAGTAGATGAATAAAAACTGAACATAAATAAACATGTATTTATTTGAGTTGCTATTTCTATATAAAGAATAATAAAAAACAGTTTACCATTAATTTTACTGCTATTGCCAAGACTAGTACATCGTAGTTCTGATCTCAATTATTGCAACTGCATTATTGAATTTGAATAACTATCATTTTAATCATTCAGGTTTTTATTCCTGTTAAGCCTTATAATACAATATCAAGTTTACCCAACCCAAAATGTATATAGATACAAGCATTATTATTTGCTTTGATTTGACTCTGTTTAACAGACATACGCATTTATTCCCTTTTGTTTTAGATGGTTTATATTCTAGACGCATTTCGATTACATTTCATATCCCATGGGATGACTCTTTTACTTGTACATAGCTTTAAAAATACATTCTAAGTAAACAACGCTCGAGGAGTGTGCACAAATATTATTTTCAAAATGTATGATATGTATATACGAGTATATACGAACAAACGATTGTTATTTGGCATCATAATTGGTGATTATTTATAATATTTACTCCAATCAATGTACAATATTCATTGTCGACTAGAAATAATTAAAGTTGCCTTATTTATTTTGGTTTTTTTACATGTTAACAATAATGAAAAAATAATGATGCAGGCATTGTAGATTATTTTGGTTTGATACTCTTGAAAATTCCAATTTGTCTCTTTTATGGCATATAATATACGTATTTTGATTGCATTTTAAACACCATGGGTTGACACCTTTGCTTTTTCATACGTTCATTAACAAATGCAAAAAAAAAAAAAAAAAACTGATGAAAATAGGTAGCAAAAAGAAAATGATAAGAATTTCCAGCCATCTTTTGCTGTAAAATTTGATCACCTTGATCAAATTTAACAAGTAAGATGCCATTTTAAAGCAGAGAAAATGCTTTAACAGATGAAATGATAAAATCAAATTGATATCATCTGCAAAATCACTCCTTTTGGGATGAGTCATCACATATGTAGAAATATAATTTTAAGAAAAGATTTCAAGACCATATTATAAACGCTGTTTATTTATGATATCAGCCACTTCTCCATTTTTCTATTTTGTTCGTTTGTCGCTAAAATATTTACATATGTTGATTAACATTGCACTTAGATTTCTGCTCAATGAGTGCATGTTTATTTTAACGCTTTGAGCATATTAATCATTACAACACGCTCTATTAACTGGATTCTTGTTTTTTAACAACACATTTGAATGCTATAATGATTATATTATTGAGTCAGTGCACCGATTACAATTCAAGCAATATATTTATGATTTCATCTACTGGACCTTGTTCTGAGAATTAGATCAGCTTCAAAATCAATTTAAATAAAAATCTTGTTTAATGAGCAAAATGCAATTCAAATTCGAGTGATTAAGTTCCCATAAAATTTCAATTTTAATGTTGATTGATTATCTTTCATGTGATACAGATTTTGGAGCTACCGTATTAGGCAAAACAAAAGTTTGTTTCCTGTCGGTGGTCAAAAACCTAAATGCGAAGATTATTTTTTTTTTGTATTGTTCAAGAGGTGCTAAGGCAAATTTTGATTGACAATTCTCATGGGTGATGATTTTTTCAGTAAGAAACCTGCCCGGTTTCAAGTTTTTGTTAAAAGAAAACACTTCTTTAGTAAAATGTTTGCAATTTTCCACGTTCTTTTCATCAAATTGGCTATTTTGATTTTCGTTTTCTAAAATATCAAATAAAAAAAAGGAACTGCGCAAATTATGACGCCAAAACAAAATGCGCGCACCGCACGGGAAATAAACTTGTTTTTTGTTTTTGTCTTAGCTGCTTCATCTTTAGTTAGCTTTAAAAAATGTCCGTACAAAATACTACAACAAAAATCCTTTATTTTGCTCATCATGAAAAAAAAAAATGCAGGGAAAAAAATAAACATCTTGGAGTTATTTCGCCTACCTTTACGTTCACTATGGTATAATTTTTCCACAAATAATTTTGATTTTCCTGTAAAATGTTCGACCTTTTAATTCACTTAAAGGCTTGTCAACCCTTCGTTTTCAGAAATGTTTTTTTGCTCTTTACTTCAGAAATGGATACTTATCCAAATAAAAATTTATATTTCTAGTAAGGTCACTTTTAGACCAAAATATGTACTATTTACCATAAGGTCCAAAAATCATGTTTTCGCCCACAATTTTACGGGAAAGCTAATTAAATTTTGCTTTGTAAAATTTCCGGTAGCTGTTTTCTTTTTTTAGTCATATCATGATAAGACTTTACCGCCAAAAATGGGATTATCGGAGTAGGCAGCGTCAGATTACATTATTAGTCAACATAAAATACTGACTCTTTCTTTGTTTGAAATTGAATAATTCGTAAACAAAGCATTTGAACAAGCCTAATTTGTACTAAATTATTAAAACCAATTTATACGAACGTTGAAATGAAGATCGACAAATGATTTTAATTGACAAATATGTGTTATTAGATTGTTAAATAAAATAGTATTTCCCTTTATTAAAAATGTCGAAAAACACCCCTTTGCAAAATTTACCATCTCTGACAGCTCTAAGCTCGAAGAAATCTGTGTCAAATAGGCAAAACTAGACACGGCGGATTATTGTCTGGGGCAAGATCTGACTTTTCTAGGCCTAATGTAAAGATATGAAATATATAGAAACAGAAACATTTTAAAGTATTACATAAAATAACCTCTTTGAAAATTTATCATTTCAAGCAGTTCCAAGCTCGAAATATGTGTCACATCTAGACAAAACACGACTCGACAAATTTATGTCTGAGGCAAGATCTGATTTTTCTTGGTTTATAGTGAACTTATGAAATATAAAGAAGTAGAAACTTTTCAAAGTATTGCTTATATAGAGTCGATCGGAAGTTCTAGTTACAGCGGGATAAATGGGAGGTTTAAATGAAGGGAGGGTAAATGTCCCCGACTCATAATCAGCGGGCATTGAGCGTCTTTTTGTTTGTCTTTTTTATTGTTGAAATATTGACCATGTTGAGGTAAACATCAGCATGTAGATACAATTGTTAATTATTATGATGAATTTATATTTAAAATGCCTTATTTTTTATTTTTATCAAGGTGAAGTATATTATAAAAGTATTTTGATTGCATTTCATATCCCATGTTGTGATGGAAAAATTGCTTCTGGTATTAAATTGCTCATTTTGCACATTTGTCAATGCTAAGCATTTATAATATATCTAATTTTACTAATCATTTAGCCCAACAAATTCAATTGTGTTGCTTACTTGATACTTAAATATTATTTTAGACTCTTTTGGTGCTTTTGACTACAATCGTGCCTTCTATTAGTATAAATGTATTTGAAAATGTAACCTTGCAACTGATAACCATGCATCTATATAGCTATTGGGGTAATTTATCAAACAATTTTGTCATTTTAATCAATGCATAGCATTAGTAGCAACATTGGTTAGGTATCTCTAAGCACGTGACAGCCGACACTAATTAATGATTTGCTGTGGAATAAAAAAAAAGTATTATAGTTCATGTAATGGGCAATTAATACAGATGCAAAAGTGTACGAAGATTTTGTGAATACATCATTGGAATTATTCTATTATTATTAATACCATAATAATTTCTTTGTTTCATTACTCCAAATAAAAGAACAATGGGAATTATCAAAAGTGCGATAAATCAGCAGCTCAATAAAATGTTTGAATTTAATTTATTACTAGTGGGTAAATGTAATGGTTGCACCACAATATGCTTTAGAAAGAATACTGTTAATAAAAAATCGTGATGTTTATTTGTTAGTCATATAACACACAAAAAAACACATAACAAACAACCCTTCGTTTTCAGAAATGTTTTGTTTGCTCTTTAACTCAGAAATGGATACTAAATTCAAATAAAATTTAATATTTCCAATAGCTGATTTGCATACTGAACATAATGATGAGGTTAATTTTTGGGCAAAAATATGTAATTTTGGTCCAAAAATCATGTTTTTGGCCCAACATTTTACGGGAAAGCTAACTAAATTTTGCTTTGGTGAAATTTTTGGCCGCTGTATTTTTATATTAGAGTCGATAAGCAATTCTAATTACAGCGGGATAAATGGGTGGCCTAGGGGTAAAAGTCCTGGACTCATAATCAGCTGGTATTGAGCGTCATGGTATCGAATCCAGTGGGCGGCGTGTGTAGTGATCTTACTCTTCATGTGCTAGTCTCAACGAAGTGTCAAATGGGTACTGGTATAAAAGAAAAAGTATCTCGGTCCTTCTGGAATCAAAGTCCGCCTTCCATAGACCATAACAGAATAAAGCGTGAAACTTTATGTTGCGTGAGAGTTGTACATGTATAACAGGACAATATGAATGGTGGAGTAACATCCATACTACATCGGCATTCTTCAGTGATAAGGAAGGTGTGTCGATTCTTCCACTTCAAATATTATTAAAAAGGGGAATTCTGACACAATCACGTTATAAATTAATGGATGTCCTTGATTTTGGTATCAATTGAAAGAAATGATATGAAAAAATTTATTATGTTGTAATACAGGGTATGAAAACTCTACCAATTTAGAGGTGATGTTTCAAAAATCTCACCCTTTTTCTAATATGTTGTTAAAAATCGCACATACAACAAGGGTTAAAGATACATTCTAAGACACGAATGCTCGAGGAGTTTGTAAAAATCTTATTTTCGAAATGTATGATATTAAAAATATTTGACAATTAACTAAACAAGTGTAATCATTTATAACATTTACTCAAATCAATATGTAACATTGACAATAAAAAGTAATGTTGACTGATAGTTTATCTGGAAATAGTACGCCTTTTGTTTTGTCTTTTTATCGTTGAAATATTGACCATGTTGAGGCAAAAATATAGATGCAATCTTTAATTATTTTGATGAATTTAAATTTAAAATGCCTTATTTTTTTACCTCATTAGATATTGATCACCTCATAAGCAAATAAATGTATACTACATACTAGTATTCATTGAGATGAAAAGTTTCAATGGAGCTACATCTACCGCTACAGGTAACCTTATTTTATTCAACAATTGTACAAAACCAGTGGCGGCGGAAGGTAAAAAATTTAGGGGGGGACGGCTTTTTTTGAGCAAAAATGGTCGGAGGAAAATTGTGATTTCTTGGTAATGCGCGCGTAGCGCGCGCAAAAAAATCTGTCAAATCAGCTAATTTCAGCTAATTTTTTTTTTAAAAATCTTAAAATTTGCGCAAAATAGCAATTTTTGTACAAAAAGTTGGCAAAATATCTGAAAATTTTTAACGTTTATATATTCAAAACAAATTGGTTGAAAATGGCGGCCATTTTTGATATTTGGCGGCCATTTTGGATATAACTTAGAACCATTTTGATTATTTTTAGATGTTTTATTTTAATTTCATGCATAAATATTATTCAGATGTAATATTGAATGAAAATAATTGGATAATTGGGCCCAAAACACCGTTTTAAAGGTCAAAATAGATCATAATTGGCTGAAAATGGCGACCATTTTTGTATATTTGGCGGCCATTTTGGGTATAATTTGCCGCCATTTTGAATATTTTTGGATTGATTTTTTCAATATTATGTATGAATATTGTTAAGATGTAACATTGGATGAAAATAAATGGATAATTTGGCCAAAATATTGACTTAGAGGTCAGAATAGGCCAAAATTGGTTGAAAATGGCGGCCATTTTGGATATTTGGCGGCCATTTTGAATATAATTTGCGGCCATTTTGATTATTTTTGGATGTGTTATTTCAATTTTATGTGTAAGTGTTGGTAACATGTGATATTTAATTAAAATAAATGGATAATTGGGCCAAGAAGCATAGTTTTATTAACCACATGAGACCAAAATAGGCTGAAAATGGCGGCCATTTTGAAAATCAAGATGGCCGCCATCTGCCACCCACCGATGGTCTCCAGCAAAACTTTTCTTGTTATTAAGGGTCTTCTTTAAGTATCCAAATAGGTCCCATGCTTTAATCATTAAAAGTCCACGGGACCTTTTTTTTCGACATAAGCACCTACACTAAAAGGGAAAATGTCAATTTCCTTTCCTTTTCTTTCTTTCTTCTTTATTTTTTGAGGGGGTCCGTCCCCCCTCGTGAAATTTAGGGGGGGGGGACGTGTCCCCCCTGTCCCCCCGGGTCCGCCGCCTATGTACAAAACAGGTACTGCTTCATGTACTTCTTAGTGTTACAAACGATAACTCTCATGGCAATTATGCCATTTTAGGCCGCTTCAATCTCGAAATCCATTCACATAAATAAAGTACATTGTAAGATGCGATTTTTTTGTCGAAGGCAAGATGCATGGCTTTTCTAAGCTTAAGATGGTTTGGAAAAGTCGAACAATATAAACATTTTAACAGTACAAACTGCGTCGGAATCTAGGTCACAGCAGAATCATACTGACATTTATAAAAAGTAGTAAATGCAGGGAATATGCTTTAAGCTGTTAACATAAATGTATTTTATGTAAGTTATGATTGATGCAAAGATACAATTCTAAATAATAAGAAATTTAAATGTATAATACTAAAATGTTATTTTTATTGACGGCAAATTATATAGGCTATGGGCTCAGACTCGAAACCCTCCCCCTAGGGGGATTTTTGGAGGCATGTATTTTTGGAACCCTTACCCCTGAGATGTTCAAATCAGGTTGCCTGCAAATTGACCGGTGGTGGGTGTGGCCGTTAGGGCGCTTTTTTCAAAATGGCCGCCAAAATATTATATTTTCATCATAAACCACTTCAAGCAACCTTTAAACAACCTTATATTCAAATATATCATTGTTAAATAGCTTTTAGAGATCAGTAAATGGCACACTTAGTTCATAAGCAAATTCTTTGACAAGTTTAGGAGTTATGTTATCAGGACCACTTGATTTAGATGGATTAAGTTTAGAGAGCTCAGGATAAACCTCCCATGGGTATAACTGAGGAGCTGGTTCGTCAGCGGGCAAGTACGATGGAAGACTGCACAAGTCAAGGGGGTCTAAACAATCCGAAACATGGGCAAATTTCTCATTCACAGCATTGGCAATGCTCTTGAAATCACTGTCCTCTATACCCTTGATGCTTAACTTGAGTTCACTTTTGTTTGTATTTGTTACTGTTCGTATTTGTTGATGCTATTTCCTTGGTTCAGTTTTTTGTAAGTCCCTGATTCTGGATGTATGATAGGTTTGTTTAGCTTTAATAATTTCACGTTTAACTAGATTCCTAAATTTCCGCCACTGCTGATTGTCATTATTCGTAAAAGCTCGCTGCCTGTCCTGAATCAGCTTTTTGATGCGTGGAGTTAGCCAAGGCTGGTCATTACTGTGCACTTTAGTTTTCTTGATCGGAAAACATGACTCAATGCCAGAGTTAAGCATTTTGTAAAAAACATCGGCTTTATTTTGCGTACCGTGACAATCAAGAACCTCATGCCATTCTTGATCTTGAATCCACCGACCAAAAGAATTAATACCTGACTGGGTGAGAGGACGTGAGATGTTCACCTTGGATTTGTTGCGTGGTTTGACATAAGATCTGGCTTTCCATAACACACAAGTAGGGTCGCTATGCCCAATAGGTGAGTATGGGGTGGTTTTTTTGTACAAGGCTTTAAGTGCATGGTTGGTGAGAATCAAGTCAAGGGTGGCATTACCACGAGTGGGGAAGTCTACAAGCTGGAATAAGTCATTACCCCTGATTATTTGATACATCTTCATACGGTTGAAATCACCAAGAATAACAATGCCAATATCCGGATATTTGGTACGCAGCAAATCCACACTGTTAAGTAAATGATCTTCAAGGATACTTTGGTATGGAGAATCAGTAAAAATATACACGGCACATACAGCGATTGAGGAAATTCCATGAGGAAGTCTATGTGATCGTATGTTGACCTAAACACATTCAAACTCATTCGGGACGTCAATGAAATCAATGGTGGATGCAGGGATTGAATCACGAACAAACACAGCAACGCCACCACCACCAGGGCCTCTACGTGTAATATTTCTGCTTTTTGAGAACAGCGAGTACTGTGTCATGTTCATATATTCTAACAAATGAGGTTTACACCAAGTTTCAGTTATCACATCGACGTCAACACCTTCCTGGTCAAAAATGGCATGGGTTTCATCCAGTTTATTTATTAATGATTGCGCATTGGAGAGGAACATTTTAGGTAGATCAATAGCAACAGAATTAGCTTTCACTGTGGGGATGGGATGAGTTAAAACAACGTTGACTGGGGTCGAAGTTATTGGACGGTCTTCAGTGGGATGTGGGTGTGTTGCTCTCGCATCACAAAGAGTAGACAACACATGGATCTTTCTTCTGATATGGGTGCCCCCTGTTCGTCCTCGGGCACGATGGAGAATGCCCAAAGACTTCACGATATAAAAAGTTCCATTTGGGAGTCTATCTTTCTTAGAGGGTTTAAGTTCCAATAGCCGTGACCGGCTGTATCGTAAAATACCATCACGATCATAAGATGGATGCTTAAAACTGTTACAATTCACATCTCCATGAAAAACAGTTGGTAATAAGGTACCAGTAAAGTTTGGAAGTACATGTGTCCATTTGCTACTGTCACTGTGTAAGCTTAAGCTTACTGGTTGTCCAGGCTGCAAAATTCGGCACCCTACTTGATGGGCACTTTAAGGTACTCACATAGTTTATTGTAAACATCAACTTGGTACAGGAAAACAAAACTGCTGCACAGTCGACAGGTGACAAAATGAGGAAAAACGGAGAACACAAACATTGTGTTGGCATCAGCTAAACAGCGCCATCTATATGGATTCATTTCTTAATAATGTTGCTAATATGCTTCAAATCCAAAGTTTCGTTCATAATAAGGTCCAAAATGGCCTCCAAAATGCATTTTTGTCTTCAAAAATTCGTTGAAAATGACATTAAAATAGGATTAAAACATATAATCATTCAATTTAATAGAAAATGCATGGCTGTTAGAGTAACAGAGGATCAATTCTTTCCTAAACATGTTTAAAATCCAAATTGGTGCCTATAATAAGGTCCAAAATGGCTACCAAAATACAGTTTTGTCATCTAAAAATGGATTAAGAGTGCCATTAAAACAATGTTAAAGACCTTTTTTCCAAAATGTCAAATTAATCAAAGGAAAATGACTTACCAACAGATCATTCTGTCATCAAATCATATTATTAACATAAATTCAAAATGGCACCCATGTTAGATCTACGATGGCTACCAAAATACAATTTTATCAGTTAAAACAGGATTAAAACCTATAATCATTCAAATTTATTGAAAAATGGATTAAAGTGACATAAAAATAGATTAAAATTAGTATCATCATTCGAAATGATTTTAAAAAATTGCTTTTTAAGAGCAATAAAAGACCAAAAGACTTTTAATTTCTCAAAACAACCAATGGAAAATGACTTTGAGGGTACTATTAGACCTAATTCTCCACAAATTCTCTTGCTAACATGTTTCAAATACATATTGGCAACCACAATATGGTCCAAAATGGCCGCCATTTTTTTTGCCACCCAACAATGGGTCAGTGACATTAAAACAGGATAAACAACCCTAAAATATTAAAAAATACAAATGAAAAATGACTTATAGAGTAACAACAGATCAACTCCATGTCCGGAATCTTGTGATGATGGCGCTCTGTTTGAACTGCTGCACGTAAACTTCGCTCTGCCATTGCGAGATAATTTTTACCATTTTAACTGAATCTGTGGATATTTTATTGACTTTATGTGGATTCGTGAGTACTTTGTGATTTGTTTGAACTAAATTACTTGAATTTTTATGTCAGTCTTGTGAAGAACTTTGGACAATAATTTTCGTCCGCTGCTACCGCTATTTATGTACTGTTGAATTCGACAGCCATGTATTGTACTTAATCATTTCATACGCAAAATGTGTCGTCTAACATACTCAAAAGACTCCTTGTTATCCATCAGAAATAGTGTGATAAACACCATTGACTCTAAACCATTCGATTCAGACAAGTGGAACGAATTGAAACGTCTGAACATTGCCAAGAGAACAAAGCGTGGTCGACGAGGTGGAAAACGATTAAAACGGAGAATCCACTCGATAATAACATACCGATCAGGTTCTCAGCAGTTTCGGGAAGATAAAAGTGCCATTAAAAATGTCAATACCAATAACTTGATTCATATCAAAAGAACGAATTTAAATGCACCATCGGCAAAATTTGCGCAGTGGAATGCTCAGTCAATGCGAGGTCGTGGAAAAGCTTCTGCTATTATTGACTTTGTAATGTCTCAACATCTCGACATCCTCGCAATAACTGAAAGTTGGATGACTTGTGACCAACGTGATAATCGAATTTGTTCTGATCTGAAAAACTCCCTTCCAGATTATGTTCTCCATCATATCCCACGCAAATCGCGCGGTGGAGGCGTCGCAATGCTCATACGCAAAGGTTTTGACATCATCGTCAATCCGTCTTT
>JXSR01S063716.1:0-15600 GCA_000969725.1 Ophiothrix spiculata
GTGCATCGGTCACTTACAGTATGTGCAAAGCCTGGTGCTTGGGAACAGTTGAAAATGGCAAAGCAATAATCATTCACAAACTAACATTTTGCTTCATATTCTGCTACTTATTTTATGAAGTTATCTGTTAAACTGAAAACATTTAGAATTTAGTTTCACTCTCTACAGATTTGTTTTCAGGAAGATTTTCAGTGTTGAGAGGTATTCAAACACACTATAGAGTGGTTCATCACAAATCAACAATTCTGCATACGAAGCGTTGTCATATTTTTATCACGCCCAACCAAATGATGCAGATGCATAGATGCATCATTGTTTGTTTTTGATGAACCACTCTGTAGCGTGTTTGAATACCTAAATATAATTCACGAAACATTGCTATCCAAACTTGCCAAAATGGCAGCTCTAAGAAGTCCATATCCTATGGTCATAATTGTATTATTTCTTGTTATTATTTTGATGACAGGTTGTCTGACACCTTGTAATTAATTTGTTCCATTTTTATCGTAACCTGGCCTGATTCTTCTCACCTGTAATTTCTGACCTATATGTAATCAAATTTGGGCAACTTTATTTCAGAGTTAATTACTTCCTTAAGACTAATAAGCAGAAAGCCTTAACTAACACCGACGGATTATGCATAATCGTCTTATTAGTGAAGTTGTCTTTAAAAGGTGGTTCCCCAAAGATTCGAACCTCCTATATTGCCAATTTTTAAAGTTGACCATGATATTACTACAAAGAAATCTTGGTATTTTTTCAAATTTTTAGTTGCGAGACAGGTTCGTTAGGGTTTTAGGTGCATTCTGGCTAGGGGAGAGGGATACCCATGGTTAGGCCCTAAATTTCAGGGCAGTAAGTTAAAAAAAATTGATGTTAGACCTGATTGGAAGTTGCCTCAAGTTTTATCATGTCATTGAGGTTAAAAAAAACCTTGAAGCCAAGCAATACAGGAGATATTATAGGAAGATTCCTTATGTATGTAATGTTACGGGAAATTCACATTATCCGGTGTCCATCCTGAATGGCATGCAATTTTTCCTGGCTATGACAGTGATTAAATAAACTCATGTGAAACTGCTGTTTGAGTTGACACCACTCCGGGCCCTCACAAAAAAGTCAAATATTTTGCCAAATTCGTGCAAATTTTATGATTCATTCAATTTTTAACCGAAATCAGCAAATTTGCTCAAAAATTTCACACTTTTTTAAAAACAGTACAATTACCCATTTTAAGGGGGAAAAAACACCCTTATCCCCTCATACACCCTACACAAATCACACAAATCTCAGGTAACAGTTTTGTAATAATTATCAACCTGCTGTCCCACCTGTTGTCATCAGATTTGATCTAATTTCCTAGATGTTAATACATTTGAACTTTTGTCATTGTTGATATAACATCGGTAATCCAGTTCCTCCATATAAGTCCTAAGTCTGGATATCAAACATTTCTGTTGAGAAAATGTAAAGAGTACTTCAAGACCTTAATGTGCCACTTGTCATCTGGTCTAGCTATACCTGTCCCAGGATGATGGGAAACTTTGTTCATTTCCAACTTTAGATTGTCATTATTGTTTGTATGTTGTCTGACACTAAAAGAATCCACTTTGTCATTATACATGGATTTAGGGTTTCCAACAGGAAGTCAATCTGTACTGAAATTTTAGCCCAAACACAGTTTTGCCTATAAAACTAATAAGCCGTGACATTAGCTCCTGCAATCCATATACATGACAGCGGGTAATTTGAACTGTTTTTTGGGATGGGTGGTAGTGCACATCCATGTTACGCCTATTTGGGTACATCATTATGCTTTATCAGTGCATTGTGGGATTAAATTTCGGGCTCAATTGATTTCCGGTTGGGAAACCCAAAATCTGCATATTGATATGACATCTGTAATTCAGCTCCCCTATTTAAATTTTAATCTTTCTATACCAAGCCATTTCTATCTATCTCTAGTATGTAAGAATAACTCAAGTCAATATTCTGCCACTTGTCATGGTCTGTAATCAATACCCGGTGCTCCTTCTAAAGATTTTATGCTTGTGTCAATCAGGCATTTTTGGCACAGCTGAAACAGTATTTGCACCAAAATAATGAGCTGATGCTGAAAATTGGCTACTTGAAGCTAGTAAAAGCATCTTTCTCATAATTTTAAGAAGCCTGTTGCACCAATTTTCCCATCTCCTATGCCAATTGTGCAGCATACGGCCTTGCTAGGAACACTGTGTATACTTGTACTAGGAATAACGATGATGTTAAACCATGTTCACACAGTGTGAACTTTCAGATTGTAATTGTTGAGCAGAAATTATTCTTTCCTTAGAGGCATCCATATTTGAGAGCTTCAAGTTTTAAATATTCGAGCAAGTGTCATCTTCAGATTGTCATGTTTGTATGTTGTCTGATACTAGGAATCTAGGAATCTGTTTCATTATTTTGGTTTTAACCTGATTTTAATACTATCCCTTCATGCCATCACAGCATGATACATCAGGATGTCAATCCTTTTATCATGCTGATCTTGATCATTATATTAATTAAAACCATGTGATCCATGGGTAGGCCAGACTAGGACTAATTTGATAATTTGATGAACATTCTGTGGTCCTTTGACAAGGCATTTTATATCAACCATTAATCATGTTGAAGGGCTATTATAGGAAACTTCACAAAGTATAGTTATAGGAAATGTACATTGTCCAGTGTCCATCCTGAATGAAGTCAAAGATTTCCTGGCAATAATGATGGTAGCATTATCAAGAGAAAGATTTCCTGACCATGTTGATTACGAAGCATTACCTCATAATGAAATAGCATTTTGATGGATGAAATATGCGCATGACAGTGGAACAGTGTTGCAGAGGTTGTGTAGGTTTCATACCTACAGGAGGAGTTGGTAATTAATCTCAAATAATCAACCTGTTTGTTTTGTTTTCCCACCTGATATCATCAGACTTGATTTAATTTCCTAGATATTAACACATTTGAATTTTGTCATTGATATTCCAGTTCCTCCATTTAAATCTTAATCTGGAAACCAAGTCCTTTTCATCCATACATGTAACTTAGTAACTTGAGTCCATAATCTACCACCTGTCATCTTATGTTAAACCATGTTCAGTTTGTCATTGTTGAGTACAAATTAATCTTTCAGTCCTTCTCAAACGAGCCGTAAATGCAGCAAACTTCATTTTGCGTTTTGTAATTTGCTGAAATCAATTTTTTAACAGATTCACAATCCTTGTGCTTGAACCTTAAAACACCAACAAAGTTTCACTTCAAGAAAATGATCTGAAATAATTGATTATGAAATATGTCTGTATATTTTGATTTTTCATTAGAAAATATAGGGCTTACTGATCTATAAACATGTTTATCTCAGTTATACATTTTACTCCATGACAACCTTTGACGGACCATAACTTGACTTCTGGAAATCAAATGAAGTTCATTGAGGTGCTATGTTAACCCTTATAATATGGTCTTTGCAAATGTTAAAAAAAAAGCGAAAATGACAAGAGGCTTCATTTACAGCTGGTTTGGGATGGACAGTCACATTTTTTCCAAATCATACATATAACTAATTATATTTAGAAAAGCCAAAGTAAATACAACAAAATTAAACATGGCTAAACAAAATACAACAAAATTATGGAGGAGAGGGCTGAAAGGCCAAAAAGTCCTGTTTTTTGCCATTTACCCAAACAAAAAATATACAAAGTTCCAAAATACAATTAACATGAGACAAGACATATGGGACAGGGACATTGCTCAAATGAACAAGAAATTCTTTCTTTTGAGAGCTAAGCTTTCGATACTTCAGTGTCACCCTCAGATTTTCATTTTGTTTGTATGTTGTCTGACACTAGGAATCTGCTCTAAAATTTCAATATGGTGCACATTTTCCCAATTCTTATAATGTGTTGTCCTTTTTATACGGGGTATTAGATTGGAGAAAATATTGCCGCCTCTTATTTATGGCAAATGCAATATCATTTGATTATCTGCTCAGCGAACTAGATCTATTTGTGTTGTGGTGAAAAGCATGTTTTAATAGGAGCAAAACATGGTGCACACTATTTTGTAATTTTAAAATGTTTCATTATTTTGGTCTTAACCTGATTTTAATACTATCTCTTCATATCATCACTGCATGATACAGCAGGATAAAAAACCTGATCGTGACCATGATGATACTTAAACCATGTGGTCCAGTGGTAGGCTAAACTTACGACTTTTATTTTGACAATTTGAAGCACTTTCTATTGGCTTTAGATCCTTGGGCATGGCATTTCAATCATTATAACAATTTGTTGTTCAATCGAAGGTAAGCAATAGAGGAAGTATTATAGGAAACTTCACGATGTAAGTGTAGTTATAGGAATGTACATTGTCCAGTGCCCATCCTAAATGAAGTCAAAGATTTCCTGTCAATGATGATGGTAGCATTAAGGTTGGTATTCCAATCTGGTGACAAATTTAACATATTTGAATGAAAGGTCATCACCTAAATAAGGAATTTATAAAGTATAAAGCATTTGTAAAGTTTCAGTTGCATACTTTGTGCCAAATTAATGCTATAGACAAAAATATGCCTACGAGTGACTTTAGAAACATATACGATATTTATTTCTGTTAACAAAATATACAAGTAATTCAGTGCTTTTTTGTCCATATCTTCTCAATAAAACATAATATGGGCATAAAAATTTACAGGGATTATGAGAGAAATATGCGCTATCATGTGGTATGAAAATCTCAAATTTGATTTTGTGAGTGAAAGTGATCGGAACACACACCTTTAAGTAAAAGGATGCCCTGACCACGATGATGGTAGTAATTACCTAATGGGAGCGTGGCCGAGCTGTTGGAGCGTGGGTCTCATAATACAAAGGTTGAGAGTTCGAGCCTCATATCTCTTGTTTCCTTGGGCAAGAAACTTTACTCTTATTGCTCTGTGGTTCGGAAGTCATGTTAAGCCGTTGGTCCCCTGTGCAAATCAAGCTTTTTTTTAACTGGCGCAAAAGCGCAAATTTGCGCCCGTGTAACGTCTAATTACCCCCGGATACGGTGAAAAGTAGAGTAAAGGGCGCAAGTAAGTTAACTAAAATTGCGCCCGGAACGGGCCGTACGATCACGATAATGTGTATGAGCAGTGAGAAAATGAAGATAAGATTGGAAATGCAAACGTTTTTTGGAGAAATAAAACATGTTCAAAAGTAAAAAAGAGTCGTAATAATGTGAATAGATAACCCATTTTACCTCGTTTGTCAATGTATTTTCGCGATAGAACGGCAAATTATCGCAACTTTTGAGAGAACACGGGTCGGCAAAAACAAAACAATACGAAACATCGGAAACATCGACCGATAGATAGTACTTTTTAGACCTAAAAGCCCCTTGTATTTATGACAAAACTCATCTTCATATGATGTTAAATCTTTCTCTTCTTTTCTTTCTTTCCCTTCCTTCCTTTTTCAATAAATAGGCATAATCTATGCAAATATCAGAAGTAATGTCACCTTATATCCAGTTGTGCCGTCAACGCGGCTACTATGAATTTTTCCATGTTGATTGAACATATATCGTTTTTATCCATTTCGGAAAGACTACAATTTATCCTTTTTTACCCCTTTAAAAAGTCTCAACACATACACACACACCCACCCCTATCAAATCATCATTGATATTGGTTGTATTTTTATTCAATGTTTTCTTTCTCTGATGATACAGTTTTGAAGTTGAAAATATTGTTTTTAAATGGATAAAAAAATAAACCAATAAGGCCAGAGGGCAAATACCTCTCCACTGATTTATATCTGTAGAGAGAGAGGAAAAGGTCAACTCATATAGGCTGTCATGCCTCCATATTGTGTATACTTTTCAGCAGTATCACTCATAAAAGAGCTAACTAGTTCTTGCCAGTGTTCAGACCATTTGACCTTACCCAAAAAGTCAAATTCTACCATGAACTTGTTAATGTGACTGGGTGTTGTTGCTTTTGGTAGGTGGGTGGGCGGGGCTTGGTGGGGGGAGGGGCATAGCCATTTTTTATGTCTAAGATGCCAAAAATTATAAAATTATTCAAATTGTATAATGTACCATATATACTGCAATTGGTCGAAAACAATATTTTATTAAGCAAATACGACCATTTAAAAACGTACTTTCGTATTCAAATATGCAGAAAATTCCAACTTTAAACCTTTATAACAGGGAAACCGGGCACTTTTTGCTTTTAATTCAAAAATGTAAATTTCTGGGTGTTTTTTTTTATTTTTTTAGTTTTCTTTTCTGTACAACCACTCTAAAATGTTTCTTGGTGGAGGGGCAGCTTTAGGTATTCATCCTGCAGGGGCCACTAGGGCCCTTTAAGGGGTATTATGTCATAAATATTATCCTTGATATTGTTCTGCAAGTAAAATTTGGAAACATGTATTACGTTCTAGAAAACTTGTTTATTTTTTTTAACAATTGCCCCAGAACTTAGTTAATTGCCCCTGGATCAGGTAAAATCCCCGTGAGCAGGGGGCAATTGTTTCAAGAAACTTGCCCCCGGATCTTGTTTTCTTAAAAAAAAGCTTGGTGCAAATGCTCCTACTTTGGGCGCTGCATACAGTGTATATACCTGGGGGTGAGTCTATACCATGAAGCAGCACTTTGATTTATGTGACAGCACATGACAGGGGAATGTTGCAGAAGTTCCATGTCTAGTTGTCATACCTATAGGAGTCGCCAATCTCAGGTAACAATTTGAAAAATAAAGTGATCAACCTGCTGTCCCACCTGTTGTCATCAAATTTGATTCAATTTCCTAGATGTTAATGTATTTGTACTTTTTCATTGTTGATATAACATAGTTAAACCAGCTGGGTTAACTAGTTCCTCCATTGAAGACCTAGGTGTCTGGATACCAATGCTTTTTTTATCAATACATAAGAGGAACTCAAGTCTTTGATCTTCCACTTGTCATCTGGTCTACCTGTCCCAGGACCATATATGTCAAACTATCTTCATTTTGAACTTTTAAATTGTTATTGTTACTTGTATGTTGACTGACACAAAGAGAACCCATGTTGTCATTGTTGATGTGACCTCAGTAATCCAGTTCCTCCATTGAAATTTTAATCTGGAAACAAGTCCTTTTCATCCATACATGTAAGAGTAGCTCAGAGTCCATAATCTACCACTTGTCATCTGGTCTATACCTGATTTGTGTTAAGCCATGTTCATTTTGAACTGTAGATTGTCATTATTGTTTGTATGTTGTCTGACACTAAAAATCCATTTCGTTAGTTTAGTCTTAGCCTGATCCCAATGCTCTCTCTTCATGTCATCACTGCACACAGATATTATCGCCTAACTCAAGCCCTGTGCAATTTCAACTCAACAGGGGTTCTGATGTCTAATTGAACTGATTCTGCGCATTTAATCTTCAGCGAATCACCGATTTGACCTTTTGAATGTGGGTCAAATATCATACATTGATATTCAATAATACAAGTCACGCAGCGTTAGTTAATCGGCGAATTAGCATTTTTTATAAAGGTGCGCATGTCTTGTCCTACGTCATATATGTTTTAATTGGGTTTATAAGCACATGTCTGGCTGATTTGAGCTTTTATTTTCTGAAAATTTTTATGAATATTACGAGCGAAAAAACGTAATAGGAAGCGAAAAACAATGAAATGTATACCCTATTAAAGCTTGATATTTCAACAATCACATTGCACTATTCAAATTTCGTTCCGTGTTATATAAAAAATAAATAATGGACGATAAAGATCAAAGAGTGAGAAATGTTTGTAATATTTACAATAGTAAACCGTTATACGTGTACTGCTTGACGTCATCTAATTAGGACTCTGCTTGCTAATCGGATCGATGAAACCGATTGAAATCGTCTGTACAATAATAGCTGTGCTGCATGAACTAGCAGGATGGTAAACCAACATGAAATAATCTTGACTATGCTGATGATAAAAAGTGTCTTGCACCTGTGCTAAGGTAGGGGATTTATTCTTTGATGTACTCTGTTAAGAATGTATCTCGCACCCTCAGCAGTAGGATTTGCAAAGAGTCAACAGGACTTTTGCAAGACCAAGAACTTTGAAGTGACTGGGCCTTTGCTTTGCCTCAAAGAATACAAGATAGTTGCTTGCAGCATAAAAAATAGGTGCTCGTATCTAACACCAAAATTGCAATCGAGGGTAAATATGTTGACTCATACAGCTATACATCTCATTGATTTGCTTTTTCTTTCTCAATGTTGATTCTAATGCAAGTGTCATCAATTTATCCAACATTTGAACATGGGTGGAGAAGCAGGAGGGTGGGAAAAGAACAGTATCACAAAATAAGGTTTTGGTGCTTTGCATAAATACCCCATTTGTTTTAGGTGAATCTGACACGGTGCCCCCTTATGTGTTATTAGACCTGTTTTGTTGGTTAACCAATTGGCATTTTTGTTTTATCATCATAACTATTGTTCGTCGTTCGCAACTGGCCAATCAAGAGCCATAAAATATTTCCGGTGATG
This sequence comes from Ophiothrix spiculata, assembly GCA_000969725.1. Taxonomy (NCBI): domain Eukaryota; kingdom Metazoa; phylum Echinodermata; class Ophiuroidea; order Amphilepidida; family Ophiotrichidae; genus Ophiothrix; species Ophiothrix spiculata. Next base: position 8,549 of record JXSR01S063716.1, read on the forward strand.
AAATACATCGCTCTTCGTGCGGGTAGCATCTCATTCACCATTTTGTTATCAACCGATAAACATCAAATGTATTGTACATCAAGACTTCAAAATAATTATTTGATTATATATAATCTTGATACTGTTCCCGTCAAGATTCCATAATTAAATACCAGATAGTGTTACCGTCTGGTAAGGCACAATTATTGGAATATAAACCAATGATTATGAATGATTCTGTATGATGAATACATTGAACTTGATTATATAATGATCGGTTGTTAACAAAATGGCAACCAACAAACCCTTCCAAGTGTTTGTTGTCTTTCTTTAGTCAGGAGTCCAGTAAACAATGAATTCAACATCACTTGTTATGATTGCAAGTGCTTGAAATGGATGAATGGATATGGTCATTCCAACCATTTTTCCTCCGATTGTGTGTCGTGTCGTGCTTCTTTACTGTACTGCTGGCACAAGAGATTTTTGGTCCTGGACTAGAGTCACACCAATCAAAAAAGTGACTGGTCTTAAATCTGTTCATACAGGAGGCATCTTATGGTCCATTGATGATGGCGACTACCTGCCATAAGATGGGACCACAGGATTCACAAAAGACAAGAGACTTCATAATAATTGTCATGTTTTATTATGACTGATTGCCCTAAAGCTCTTAATCTACATCCTTCCATGATAATCTAGATACTTCCTTGACCCCTTTACTTTGTCAACTGTTTTTGTTTTAATTTTAAGATCTTGTAAATCTCGGTCATTCGGTCAATCCTACCTGGTCAAAACTTACCTGGCCAATTGAATGTCTGAAACAGATTACAGTAATTTTGTCTTACGATGACTCAAGTTTCCAAATAAAATCACAGTGAGGAAAAAATAAAATTTAGCGTGATTTGATCAAATGATTAAAGATGTAATGAAATAATTTCAATCCTTTTGAAATAGATTTGATCTTATCAGCATCTTACGAAGAGGGAGCTTGTTTGCCCAAGATTAAAGCATGGTGACATAAAGACATGATGGTCTTCTTGCCTTTTTTCGAGTTAGCCTCAATATAATTGCTTTTAAGCAATTATATTGAAGCTAACTCGAAAACAAGAACAAAGGACTTAAAAGTCCTTTGTTCTTGTTGGTGGTAGCAGGGCCGGCGGCGGAAAAACTGTATCTACAATTGTGGAGTAATGTTGGGTAAGATTTTATCAAAGCAGAGGCTACTCCTGGGACCCCTTCTTTGGTTAGGTCATACTCAACTATACTAAGTATGTTATAGGGGTGGGTGTTGTCATTTTTTTCTGCACAAACAACTCTGACATAGAGTTTAGATTTACCAAGTTTTTTGTCACCTGCATGAGATGTAACAAGGCAGATGGGGAGTCTTGCACAACACTTAAGTATTTGGAAGCTATGATGGCTTGAATCCTCAACCCGGGCCCACAACCTCACTGTTTCCACTTCAGCTACTCAGTTCACCAGCGTGACATCTTTTGTTACTAGTACAGTGTGGATTTTGTTGTCATTCAGTTCATTGACTGAGATATTAATTGCTTATCTTGACATTGACAAAGAAGTGGGTGCTTTGATTGACCCAAGAAAAAAGGGTAATTAAATTAGATATTTCAGGAAGAGAATTTGATAATGCTTAATCTTATATAAGATATAAATTATAACAAACCTAATTTTTTGCCACATATGTCATTCTTTAGCTCATCCAGAAGAGGACAGTGTATGCAAATACCTGGTTTATGTAGCATCTTGCATAAGCACACCTTCCTTAACCATATATTTTCTTAGAAAAACTAACTTTGTTATTTTAACACAGATATGATATATCCTTTGATTTAATTATCAAATAATGAAGACATCATACATTGGTTGATGGTCAGTGCCTGGGTTGTATCAGCAAGTTCTGAAAATTATTCACCTGTATTTGGAAGACAAACCTTAACAAAAAAGGATGCAAGTGTATTAACCTGTGTCTCATTCAACCAACAAAGCCAATGATTGGTCAGTGTCTGGTCTATTTGTTGTGTGTATCAGGAAAGGTCTGGAAACATGCCCTTAATCTGGTTACCTGACTTCTGACAAGCATCTCTAGCCTTCCTCATGCAACCACAGACACTTAATCTAGAATATATGATTCAACTTACCTCCTGTTTTCTAGGTCAGTAAGAAATTAAAACCATAAGTTCATGCACCTTCATCAATTCTAAAGATATATATTTATATAGTTATTTAAAGATTTTGAATATTTTTGTAAATTCTTTTGAAAGAAAAAGTACTACCCAATTCTGCAGTGTGTCAACTTCACTAAAAGTGCACTCAGTCCAGATTACTTGTATCGCTCGTGTTCACTGACTAATAATATACAAATATTGACTGCTATGAGGGGCATGGTTTAAATTATTTTCCCGAGGTGATCTCAAAACCATGAATATGCCCGAAGCGAAGCTGAGGGCATATTCATGGTTTTGAGATCACCGAGGGGAAATAATTTTAACCATGCCCCGAAGAAAAAGCAGTCAATATTTGTTTTATATACCGAATATATAGATTTTCGTTATCTGATTGGTTAAAAGAATCATTTTTGCACTGAAAACACCCGATGGTCAATAGTCGCGCAAGTATTGCTCGTGTTACACCGGCGACGCAAAATTATGCTGAGCGGGCCTAGTGAAAAATATGCCCCGGGCCTAGTAAAATCCAAGCCCTCACTTTTAACCAATCAGAGGACAGTAATCTGTATATGAGGTATATAATACAAAATAGTTAACAAAACTTTTACCAAAGTTGCTTGGCTGACATGAAATTAATATATGATATGGTTTATTGACAGGTCTATAACCAGGATTTTTTCAATGGGGTGCTGGATTTTCAAAATGTGGACCTTTTTGAGGTAATTTTTTGGTTTGGTAGACCCTTTACTGATTTTAAGAAAGTGACAAGCCAAAAAAAAGGGGGTTTATACCCCCTCGTATTGCGTTGTATTTAAAAAATATATATACAGTATTTTATAGTTTGGGGTCTTACTTGTGGACAATTTTGTACTCTTTGGTCGACCTTTTTGGTACATTGCCACTTTTTGAGGGGCGATGCGATGACCCTACTGCACCCCATCTGGATATATGGGCCTGTATGTTGATGTAAATGTTGAATTTCTGATTTTTCCGTTTTCTTCGTTCCCATTGTTCTTTTCCTTTTTTATCCATGTTGCCGAAAACTTTTGAGCTCATTATAGAGTTACATAATAATGAATTGCATAATAGATTTGTATCATCACTTACACTTAAAAATGACTTGGTAACTGATTTATCATTGTTACTTGCAGTATTTTGAGATAGTTAAGTGGATTGGAGGATGCATCTTGTATGTTTTCACATCATAACCAATCACGTGATGAGCAGATGAAAGGTGCAATCCATTGTTAGTTACAGAGCAGTGTTCCTGTTAAGATTATGTAATGTGATGAAGCAGTTTATGAGTCAGTGAACCATTGTCTAGTCACTTAATATGCTGCAGTAGTTTTGCCAAAGAAGTAGTTGCTAAAAAATTAAACTTTCAAGATAGAAAAATAGGTCACTTGTTCATTCATGTCCCAATAAACCTGACCACTTATTCTAGTGATGTCCCTTTTCAAATATGTGTCATCATTCTCACAAGTTAGCAAACAATTTTGTAGTTTAGGATTTAGTTTTAAAAGTACAAGGGCCGTACACTTAGACAATAATAACTGCGCACCATCTTTTTTGAGGTCATTGTTTAAAATCGGAGGTGTTTGTTTTGGGCCGAGGTACTTTTCTGAGGGAGCGTAGCTCCTGAAGAAAAGTACCGAGGCACAAAACAAACACTAACGATTTTAAACAATGACCGAATTAAAAGATGGTGCAAAGTTATTATCGTCATTAATAACCGTAATTTTATCTTTAAAATCCTTACTGATTTTGACCCAAAACGGGTGAAAATCATAATTTTATTTAGTTTGTTTCTTTGCCATCTGCTAAAATATCGATCGGTCTAGGCACTGCGTCCGCGTTGTGTTTACTCAAACGTGATCTCCGCAATATCATTGTGCACGCGTAATGCTGCGTTCAAAGCATACGCGCTATGCGGGTCATTAACAGAAGTCATTGTTACCTGATAAAGAAATAATCTTACTAGATTGGATCGCGCTATTACGCAGGTTATTAATTAAGTGTAAGTGTAACACTTAAACTTAAGTGTTTCACTTACATTAAGTGATTCCCTTAACTTTGAAGCTCAATTTCTGCTTTATTGCAGTGCGTCATTTTCATTCTTTTTCACTGTAATTTTAAGGGCAAAAATGCTAACTATAATTTGTAAAAAATATTTCCCAGTAATAAACTGACTCTCTTTAGTCACAATTGATGTGTTTTCTTCTAGCAAAAAGAAAATCTTGTGAAATATATGCTAGAGAATACCCATGTGACTTAACGGCAACTCTTAAGGTTGCTACAAGGTCCCCTTAAAAGTTGCCCTTAAAATCATAAGAGTTAAGGGATTCCCTTAAATATTTGTTCATTTAAGTGTAACTATAAGAGTTTGTCTTAAAATTCAATAGATTTAAGGGAAACACTTATCTGCCTATGAAGTGTTCATGTAGAAAACATCTAGGATGACTAACTGATGAATTATCAATTGAATTCACCAGTCCAACTCCACAATTTCGGTCATGGTTAGATCTACTAAATCATTTCTATCACAGCAGGCTTCCTGTGGAATAAAAGAAGAAACCAACTCTGGATTTTAACTGCACTTATTTAGGCAGGTAAGCCAAAAGAATTGGATCTTTCTTACACTAACATTGATGGTGCCACATGCTCAATTTGTTATGGGTATGTAGCAAGAATAACACATTAGAAGTCCAGTTTTGATGATTCCTAGAAGGGTTCTCCCAGTGCTAATATTATAGGCTAAGTTCGAAATCACAACTTCAAAGTACTCCAGCTGGTGATATTAGCTATTAGATATCTTGGATAATTACTATTTTGATTTTGACAATGTTCCCAATTGTTTGTTTTCATCTTCCTTGTAAATAATAACAAAACTTATGCTGTCAAATTTGTTTTACTTACTGACGTTCCATGGGACAGTTAATTGATTGGCTAGGCAACTCCTATAAAATGATAGTAATGTGGGTTTTTTTTCAACTTGAAACAGTTTTGGTGGATTTAAGCTTTCTTTTAGAATAGCATATTCACTTAGTCAATAATCCATAACAAATAGTTACAAATTAGTATACTTCAAAATCTGGGGCTCAAATCCACAATCTCTGTATTACATAGACATAGTGGTTGCATATTTCGAGGGTTGAGAGCCATATTTGCACAAAAATAAAAGAGCAACAAGGCCATATTTGCAAAAAAATATAAGAGCCACCAGGCCATATTTGCACCTTTATTACATGTGCAAATACAACCTTGTGGCTCTCAACCCTCGATTTATTGTCTACAGCAATTTTCAAATGTATCCACCGGTCACTAGTGGTCAACAGTTAATTAAACAGGACATTTAAAACATTGAGGAAGAGCCTTTCAAAATTCCAGTTGAGTTGAACCTGGGAGTTGAAGTTTATTCGTAACGGATGGCATTTGTATTTGTTGTTTCCAGTCAAGTGAATGATTGAAGCAGGTGGGCTAGTGGATAGTGGCAGGTAAAGGTGTGGTAAAATGAGTTCCTGATGCACCTCAATACTTCAATTGGCACAGGATCTGTAGCTGACAGGTGTGCTTGTCAATGCTGCCTGCCTGCCACATGAATGAATTGACAATGATGAGCTGTTTGCAATGTTAACTGTATCTATGGTGAATGGACGCAGTTGGATTCAGGCCAAGTAGGAAATCACTAGATATAGAGGTGAATGGTACAGGACAAAATTGAGCAGCACAGGGGGTCAAGTCTAATGAAAAATGCAAGTTATCACCATTTCTTGCCCTAATCTGTTTTTAAAAAAATGTGATATGTGTTCGGGCAGCACGTCCAAGAGATTGCAAAACTTATCTTTAAGGATGGTTACAATACCAATACAAACTATTAGTGTGTAAGAGATATTTCAGGTCCTTGTATGCTATGGGCAAAATTGTTTTGCTGTTTTCTCTACAGTTTGATCGTTACTAAATAAGAGGGAATTGTGAGCCACATGTACAACACAGGTTGCCTGCAGTTGTGCCGTGTTTAGCTACGCTAGGCTGGCAAGTTTTTTGTGATTTAAGACACCAAATTCTGTGATTATCTACAATGCAATTTCACATAGTCTCAAGGAGGGGGTCAAGTCTGATGAAAAATGCAAGTTATCACCATAAAAATAAAGCAAAAACTGTGTTATATAGTTATTGTTTTTTTCAGTTATATATGGCTTTTCTTGGTCCATTTTTGGGTTATTTAATACTTTTTACTCATTATTTTTGTGAAGGAACAAAATATGTTTTCTGTTTTTTCATACATTCCATGATTTTTTCAATTTTTTCGTGACACAGAAAACTTGCTAGCTAAGCTACGTACACCCTTCTTGGTATCAATTAACAATGTAAAGAGGTCCATCTGTTTAGTGTTGATGAAAGTTGTGGTAGTTTTCAATATGACTTGATTTCCTCCAAGTATAAGTTCTATAATCAAAATAAGAAGTCATGTTTTATGTATTCCTTGCATGCACCACAATTTGGCATGGCTATTTGTGCTAAAATGCAGGCGGTCTAAATACATATTTTGTGTAATCCTGCAGCAGAGTTTATGCTGTTGCCTGTTTTCAGTAACTGAATTGCTACGTTTTAAAGAATTTGATAGTTTAATAATCTAATTTGTTGCATTAAGGCTGGGGTAGACCTTCAATTGGCATAAATGGTTTTTGTACTCTAACTCTCAAACTAATTGTTAAAACTATATAAAAGTATACATTTTTAGAAGCGGATTTTTACCCTGAACATGATGATGATATTAGTTTGTGACCAAAAATGACAATTTTGGCAAAAAATGCCCAAAACCGTATTTTTTGCCCCAAAATTTCTGGAAAGCCTAACTAAAATTTGCATTTGTGAAATGTTGAACTTTTT